>JAMKQA010016963.1:0-19647 GCA_024699735.1 Posidonia australis
GGTTTTGAGCCCAATGGGGCATTGTGTTTTAGGCTGGATCTGGTCAAAATGTGTATTTGAAAGTGTGTTTTGGGAAGAAATCCCCAATATTGAAAATGAAATTGTTTTGGAAAAGAAAAATGAATTCCAAGAGGTTTTTGAAAGGAATGTTTTGTAAGAAAAAGTGGTTTTGGGATTGAATTGCCAAGTGATTGTTTAATAAAAGAAAGGATGATTTTCAAAGGAGAAAACCAAGTTTTGTAAAATGATGAGAAACAAGTTTCTCTTGGTTTTGCCGAGTTTTGTTTATGGTTGTGTGTTTTGGGCGCGTACTGGGTGACTTAGATGTCACTCACGCGTGCTATTTGGTTTTCAGGTGCAGACCGTGTGCAACCGGGTTCCGGTGCAGGAATTGGAGCTTCTAGCCGCACATCGTGATCCTGAAGGTGAGCCTTAGTTACAGTTCTATTTGTTCTGTAATTTTGTGTAGTTATGCTTGTGATACTGTGATTTGGTAGTGTGCCCGGGATCGGGGCGTTACATTTGGTTACAGTGTTAAGTAAGTCATTATTATTGATTTTTAATGTTGTAATATCTTTTTCTAGATTTTTTATGTTATATTTCATATGTTTGATTTCTTGCTTTAGTTCAATATTTTTCTGATTTAGTTCATCATTTTCATCAAACAAAATTTTACCTTCACTAATGAGTTTCTCATTTTCATTTGTAAGTTTTTCTATGTTTTGGTTTAGACTTCTGTTTTTGACTTTTAGAGTCTTGTATTTTTCATATAATTCGTTAAAAGCCTCTAGGAGTTCCTCCATGGTGATGTCTTCCATGTTAAAGGAAGAGCTAATCTCACTAGCCTGTGCCATGAAGCACATGTTGGCTTTTTTACTTTCTGAGGCAAAGTCCTCATCAGAAGATGAGTCACTCTCATCCCATGTGGCTTGGAGGGCTTTCTTCTTGATGGGTCTTTCATTCTTTTTATTAATTTTCATCCTTAAAAGGGGATAGTCTCTTTTGAGATGTCCTGATTTATTGCATTTAAAGCATAGAGGTGGATCATCTTTTTCTTTATTTTTATCTTGATATTTATTTAATTTCTTCTGAAATCTTCCTCTCTTAATGAATTTCTTAAATTTTCTAGTTAATAGGGCAATGTCTTCATCTTCATCTTCGGATTCTTCTGAATCCGAAGTAACTTTTAGTGCTATATTCTTCTTCTTAAAGTTTTTAATTTCTTCCTTTTCCTTTAGTTGGACCTCATAGGAAGTCAGGTTTCCTATTAAGTCTTCTAGGGAATATGTTGATAAGTCATTATCTTTCATTTTAAATAGTTCAAATTTGTGAACAAGCATGTTTATTTTTGTTTCTTTAACTTGGTTAGTTCCTTCATGTGTGACCTCTAAAATATGTCATGCTTCATGGGAACTCTTGCAGTTTGAGATCCTATTAAATTGTTCTTTACTAACAGCACAAAATAATATGTTTAATCCTTTAGCATCTAATTGTGCTAGAAGTTTTTCTTCATTACTCCACTCTCTAAAGGATGTAGAGCTCAAGTTAAAGTCATTTATTACTACATCTCATAATTCAAAATTTATTGATTTCAGATATATAATCATCCTACATTTCCAATAACTATAATTTAGTCCATCAAAAAATGGTAGTCTATTAATGCTTTGTCCCTCCATAATATTATTGTTAAATGATATAGAAATCATATATTCTAGTAGACAATTAATCTAACTCTAGAAAACCTTGCTCTGATACCAATTGTAGGATCGAATGACTTCTCTAGAGGGGGGTGAATAGAGAATTTTAATTTTTAATATTTACTTTCCCAATTTTAGTTACAAGTTAAACAAAATGAAGTGTGTTAATAAAGTAAACAAGCAACTATTACATAATCAGATAAATTTGAGGTTAAGAGTAATTCATGTACATGAAGGGGATGAGAGAAATTGAATACACAGGCAATTTATAATGGCTCGCCCAAAACCCCAGTCTAGTCCACTCCTCAAGACCCTCTTGAGATTTTTCCCTTATACTAAAGTAATAAGACACTTACTTGCGTTGGCTATCCCACTAACCCAATCCTTGCTCCTTCCACTTCTCGTACCCCGAGAAGCTAGAGCCTCCTCTTTGTAGCCTTACAACAGATGACTTCCCTTTCACAGAATGCTTTCAAATAAAAATTACAACACTGGCTTTTGAAGAGAACGTAGGACAAAGTTGAGCACAGTAATCAAGGGTTACAAGTATATTGATGTGATGTGTGTCCTATCATGACTTGTAGGGGTCTTATTTATAGCTAAAGGACCATCAAAAGATGTGTCTAACGACTAAAAAAACAATCATAAATGGCTAGCCTATCGGTATGCCGTTTTGACCACTGGAATGCCATTTATGTCTTCAAACTACAACTCTCGGGTAATTTGGTATGCCGGAATTATTTTGGAATGCCGAATTCTCCTGATACGGTATACTGTTTTAGTACGGTATGCCGTTTTATCTTCAGCTTTATCTCCACAATCTTTTTCGGAGGTCCGTTGCTTGTGTCGATTTTTCCTGCTTTGGTATGCCGATTTTTCTCCAGTATGCCGTTTTTTATTCTCCATCTTTGATTTGGAGTGTCGTTGTTTGTGCCGTTTCTTCCTGATTCGGTATACCGATTTGATTCAGTATGGCGAAATGGTTCTTCTTTTTCTTTTCAACCAATTTTGCTAAGTATATCTTTATATATTTATTTACAACATATTTCATAAGGTTTACATGACTCAAGTAAGTACAACTCTTCAACCTTATTTTTCTTTTATGAAAATATACAAAAAATTCATTAGTCCAAGTATAATCATCAAAACAAAATATATTTCTAACAGGAACACCCCATCTAACAAAATTACATATTCCTCCGGATAAGTAACCTAATGCCTACAGTAAACATCACTCCTCTGCAGCCTCAAAATGGGGGTATCTTGTCAACCCTGAGCATCGGTCTCAAATCCCTCCATCCCTCGACCTCGTTCAGGGAGGGGCATCTGTAGATACCCCGATTTTGAGGTGGTTCATAGGTAAACTCTTTGAAGATGTTGCTTTGGATGCAGTCAGCCCAACCACTTTTGAGTCCTATTTGACATTTTAACTAGCTAAAGATAATCGCACAAACCTACCACAACCTATAGCAAACCCGTGGCCCATTTAGCAATTCAGGTAGCTAGTGGAGAGCATCAATGTGGAGCACTTGATTGGAGCATCCAGTAGGAGCACCACAGTGGCGCACTAAACTGGAGCAGCAAGATGGCGCCCCCTTCTGGCGCACCATCATGGCTCACCAAGCTAGCGCCCCTTTTTGGCACACCATCTTGGCTCACCAAGCTGGTGCACAACCACTTTTTAGGGTGTTGGCTGTTGGCTTTCCATCTTCTATGCTTGTAACCCTCGCCTACGGATATTTCACTAGCAAGGCTGTTCGTTTTCGAGGCTGTTTGCATCCCATTGGAGTTACCTTGTTGAGATTCAATAAAAAGACTTCCATTGACAACCTTTTTTCTCTCTTGGCTGAACTACCTACCATCTCTTGGTTAAGCCACTCACCTACTCTCAGCAATCTACTCTCGTTTCCAGAGGATTTTCTTGCATCTCAAAGCATTCCCAGCTGACCCAAAGCAACAAGGAAGTATTATCTTGAGCCATCCAAGGAGGAAACATCCTAGGCAAGGTAAGATCTTTACTTATCACTTTATTTAAACACTAGATAATACACTGAATAAAGCATGCAACTAACTAGATGTATGATCTATTAGTAATCTTTTTTCGTGTCTTTTATGATAAGTTGGATGCTCCTACATGTGTATTCATAATGCTTTTGTGTCATGGTAATTCCTGCAATATGTGGTTTCTGTTTTACATAATGAATCTTGATTCCATGCAAATACTAGCCATGAAATGGACTGTAAACAAACTCTTTGCATGTTCATCATCTTTACATGTTTGCTAAGTTAATTAAATCATTGCATAATCCTTAGAATCCAATAAGCAGTAATTACGACCCTTTAACCCATGAATATGCTTGATTTAAAGAGAAGTGATAAGAGAACTTTTTATGCTTGCTTTTCATCATATTTCAGTTCCCTACCATCTAAATAATTGATCTGGATAAAATTAATCACAATTCATCTCTTGCATCTGGCCCAGATTTTGAAATCAGACTGCAGTCTGATTCAGAATTTCTGGGGTGCACCAAACTGGAGCACCTATATGGCACACCAGGGTGGCACACCTAACCAGAGCACCATCCTGGTGCACCAGTTTGGTCAGAGAATAAATAATCAAATTTACACCATGATCTGCATGCTTCTTTGGATGTTTTGGACTTTGATGCTTTTGGTGTTTATTCTCTGATATGTCATGTCTTTGTATGCATGATTTCAGCCTAAGATAGCACTGTTTATATGACTTTTGCATCTTGCATGTTCAGTCTGTTGTTGTAATCTGGTGAACTGATTGCCCCATGAACTCCTGTTTGGGAGGTTCTTATGCAACAGTCCATGATCCAGATCTGGATAACATGGCTGAAACTTATTGATTTTATTTGGCATAAGGGTGGTGTGGTCTTGTGCGAGGCATATAGCCCTTGAGCACAAGACCCATATTGTGTTTTCATGCTAGGTTTTTGTTAGGTACTCATGTTGCATTTTCTGATGAGTTTGTGAGTTTACAAGATTTTATATTGCATGGCATTAGGCTAGTTTACTGTCTGATCTATGATTTTCTCTAGCACACCTTTCTGACACATCCGTAGAGCACATAGGTGGCGCACCAGTCTGGCGCACCACACAGACGCACCTGCCTGTTTTCTGTTCCACGCAGTAGCTTTTGGCAGGGTATTTGGCATGTTTCCTATTTTGATTTGCCTTTGGTTTTCTCTGAGTGTCTTCCTGGACATATCAAGATGACTCCACTATGTTTTCAGCCATTTTTATGCATGATAGTTCATGTTTTGCATATAGTAAAGTGAGGATGAAAGTCACTCGATGTTGTTAGATCTTTGATCATATCTGTGCAACATCCTTGCACCGATGCTTGATTCACCACATGGGTGACCGTTTTGAGCATTAGGACACACCCTACAACCCATGCACCCATGTTTAGCATAGGGCACCACTCATATATAGCATTGCATTGCATATCGCCCTTGGGCATACAGAAACAGGTTGAAAAGACGACATTTCCAAACAAGTAAATGAGAAACCCATTAAAAGACCGATTTTCGGGCGCACGAGGGTGCCTAATACCTTCCTCGTGCGTAACAAGAATCCTTGCCCATTTCTGGCTCATGTTGACCTTTTCCATTGGTTTTATTGCATGATTTTAACATTTTGAAATGGTTTTCCTCGTCTCCCGTTTTTAAATAGACTAGGTGGCGGCTCCTGCATTTTTATCATTATTTTTATTATTTTGCCGTGACTTTGCCGATCGTCGCGCATTTGGCCTTTTGCCAAGCTCAAGGCTGTCGCTCGCATGGTTACAGGAACTAGTGACTCCGCTGGGGATAACCAGATCCCGACTTTTGTTTTGGGTTTTTTCGTTTACTTTGGCTGTTCTCCTTGCTTGCTTATTCCCATGCTTTGCTTTGCTCTTTCTTTGTAGCATAAGTTGTATCTTCTTTACATTTCATGCATGCCTTTGTATGATGGGTGTTTTCTTTTTAACATTTGCTATGCCACCCCTTTTGCACATAACACGCACATGCTTTTGTTTGTTAATAGATAGTTGCTTTGATTGTTTTCTTCCCCTTTTACATATGCCATGTTTAGGAGATTAGAGACATGCTTTCCTCCCCTTTTTGGTTAATAAAAACATAAAAACCAAAATTAAATAATAGGACACAAACTAGTGACGAATTGTAAACTTGCCCCCATGGTTTAATAAATTTGCAAGTAAAAGACTTAAAGCATACTTTGCATCCATCATATAGGACATACATCTTCTCATCTCTTGAGTCCACCTATATAGTTGGCGAAGGACATTTCTCGATTTTCTCATTCTATGGCTTTGGCGTGGGATGAAATACCGGTATGTCCTCCCTTGTCCGAGGTCGTGTCGGTGTTAGGAGAGGGTACAACCTACTGCTTTGGCAAAGGATGAGACCCCGAACGCACCACCCATTCACTGCCTAAGCTTTGGCTGCGATTTAGAATAGGGACCTTCATCTTTCTAACCTTGAGTCGGAGACCTATTTACCCCTGTGTGAACTCAGAGTAGATAACTTGGTAGGACACCCCTAGATTGTAAGAGAGCGCATACTAGACGCATTCATGCATTTGCATCTCATACCACCATAAGCACTGCATCTTTTCTAACTTGTTTTGTTTTGTGCATGGAGTACTTGTCAGTGTGCTTGTTTCCTTAGCTAGAGCTCGAGGTTTTTCCTTTCGCTGACACCCAGCGTGATCCGATTTTTCAGCCGCATCTTCTGAGTTATTTGTCACTTTTGACGATAGCTCGTCCTAAGATTCGTCCTCTTGTTCCCAGCCGCAGTCCAATCCGTACCTGCTCGCGATCCGCTATGGCTCAGCAAACCAACAAGCCCCTTTCCTCTGCCATCCTGGAGGAGGTCCCCGTTTCAACGTCCCCTTCCTTTGTTTCAGTCCCTATTGTCACTGCTGCCTCCACTTTTACATTAGCTTCCGGAGGACCTCCACCATCCCAGTATCGTGTCCCTGTGGCTACCCCACTTTCGGGACCACCAACTTGGTCTTCTACTGCTGTTGGGGCCTCAGCAGTTGAGTCTAATCCCATGACCTTCCCCCAAGGTTCTTTTGCTACTCTTTCTCAGGACTATGTGTTTTCCAACCCCCCTCTGACTGCGGCTGTCTTTGTAGTATCCTTCCCCCAGTTTGGACAACTGGGATCTCAGCTTCTTGTTTCTTCTCCTATTTTGCCTCCATCCGTTGGAGCCACTAGTGATGATCCCATGACTGCGCAACTACAATAGATGTCGGCCCTCGCCCAGCAGTTGCAGGGATTGGCACTAACACTCCAGTCCTTTTCAGGTTTGTCCTTTCCGACTCCCGAGTTGCCTTTGCAACCGGCTCTAGGATCACAGTTTGCACCCATTGCACCACCCCTACAGCCGTCGCCATTCCTCGTCTCTCCAGTGATAGGGGTGTCGACATTGCCTTTTGCGACACCGCCACAGCACCCACCACAGCATGCATCTCTACTATCTGGTGATCAGCCATCTAGGCTGGCGGGAGCACAACCCGCTGTGAGCGTTGTACTCGAGGCCGTTCCGATCCAACAGCTCTTGCTCCCGCATTCTGCACCTACTATAGCACCACCCTATACCTTATCCTCACCCTTGTACCAAACACAAGCCTCATCTTTTATCCCATAACACACAGCACCCATGCACGGGTACACTGGCCATCCTGTCGTAGCTCCAGACGGCGGAATGGTGGATCTGGAGGAGCCCTTAGGGGTGACCCATACAGTATACGCGGCACCCGCCATGACTGTACAATCTGCTACGGCATTAGCTCCAGACGCTCTCCTTGCGAGGGTGAATGATTTGGAGCGCACACTCCGACAAGTGCAAGGTGGGGATCGTCGATCCTACCAATTCCGAGACCTCTGTTATTTTCCAGAGGCGACTCTCTCACCGAACTTCCAAATCCCAGAATTCAACAAATACAATGGTAGAGGCTGCCCAATTTCCCATTTGAGAGCCTATTGCGGAGACCTCGCCTAGCTCCAAGCTAACGAGAGATTGCTCATCCGCCTGTTCCAGAAGAGTCTTACGGGGCCCGCTTTGAAGTGGTTCACTTCTCTCGACATGGGCACCATTAGGACTTGGGACGACCTTACCCAGGCGTTCCTTGAACAGTATTCCTTTAATCTCGACTTAGTCCCAAAGAGGGAAGACTTAGTCGCTATCAAGTAGAGGCCCCAAGTTTTGGGGAGTATGTTGGACGTTGGCGGTCCTTGGCTTCGTAGGTCAAAGATAGACCCTCTGACGAGGAGTCTATTGAGATCGTGATCCGAGGAGCACAGCTAGCAGTCGGGGCTCTGCTCAGCATACAACCAGTTACCACTTTTTCTGCATTGCTTCGGGCAGGTGCCCGTGTTGAGAGTTCACTGCGCGCGGTAGTTTTCTAGCGCTCTCTGCATTCGCAAAGCAAGCCACTGGCTCACATAGTGGCGCCAGCAGCAGCAATAACAACAATAACTATAATGCCAATCCACCCAAGAGGCGGGATCCCTCCAAGGATACAATTTCTTACATTAGATCCCCTGCTGCACTGGTGAATGTCCATCCGCCCCTCAACACCAATTAGTTTATGCACCCACGCCCACACATGAGGCACCTCATGCATCACACATCACTCCCACTGCCACTCCAGTTTATCCTACCCCACTTGTGGCCATGCGTCCGCCATTGGCACATCCGCAGCCAAGGCGGCAACGCTGTGATAGGCACCACTATACCCCATTAGTGGAGCTTTTGAGCATGGTGTTTCCTAAAGTCGCATCCTTCTTGAGGCTGCCTGAGATTCACCCACCACTAAGTCCGCTTCCTTCCTGGTATAACTTGAATGCGTTCTACAATTTCCATCGAGTTGCAGGTCACTCGACAGACAATTGTCTCACACTAAGGAACGCAATCTAGGACTTGAATGACCAGAAGGTCATTGTTATTAGCACGTAGGTGGTAGGCCCTGAGCCCACATCAGCAGCCGCACAAGCACCTCCATCACAACCCAACATAGTTAGCCAGCCATTACCCCAACATCTAGCCCTGGGAGCAGCAGGCCCCTCGGGAGTCAATTCCATCTTTTCTGTTGATTTTATCTGATCTTTTATTTGTCTTACCAATCTTATTGTGTTCTCCCTTTTCCCATGTCAGTTGTATTTATCCCTCTTTAGTGATTGCTGGGAGTCATTAGTTTGATTCGTCCTCCCATTGAGGCAGTCTCATCATTTAGCTTCAAACCCTGTCTGCTTCGAGCCTGATCCTGTAATGTTTTGTACCTTGTCAACCAGTTTGAGCTTGTTATTTCCATTCCCGCTCTCGAGCGCGTCGGCCATTTGGCCACTTGTAGTGATCCCCGTCTGATGGTCGAAAACTTGTGTTGCAAGTGGGGATACGAGAAAGGAACCCCTTGGGTGATGCGGCTAAGGAATCGTCGAACCAGTCAAGGAGGAAGAATGGAGAGAGAGCACAAAAGAATTGGGATACGAGTGTCGATACCAACAGAAGAGATCGCTGCGCTTTGGTAAGTCCCCCAAGATGATCATTTCCTGTGATTTAACTAACTTCACTAGTGCAGGCGTCTTGAATCCAAGCCAAAGTTTGTTCATAGCCTCAAGCTGTTTAATTTTTCCGGAGAATGGTCATTCAGAGCCAGAGCAGACATGTAAGCAGTTTCAGAGTTGTACAGTACTGATAGAGTCAGAACAGTTGGCAATGCGTCAGGCAGTAGCAGCACAAGACCCTGTTCAGAAGGCAAACTCAAGAGCCTGATAGATGACACAGATTTAGATATTTTGCCCCGAGAACAATTGGAGGTGCTCGCGGAGGACTTAGTAGAGCACGATAGAATCAAAAAGGGGAAACAGTTGTTTCACCACTGTAGCCTGAATCACCACGACCAAGCTTCAAGAATCGGAGAAAGTTTTCGCTGGATCGATGATCATCACCCATCAGCGTCTCCTAACTGAAAAGTACTACCAATGATCGTCGGCTACTCCCGAGCCTTGCAAAACATTCCATTGTAGGCCATGCATCTCTATGTTTCTTGCTTACTGCATCCGCACATCACATAAATCGTGTCATATGCATTGTACTTTCTTTTTGATTACATTGTAATCATAATATGAACATTGGCATAACGATTGCCCGATGAGGAAAATCGGGAAGCCAGCTTGCTTAGGAAGAGTTTTGATCCTCCTCACGTGTTGCTACTTGTGTGACTTAGGGAGTGAGGGAGCCAGTATTCATGGGAAAGTGGGCGAAATGTACAAATTCCTAAGGGGCCTATACCTCCTGAGGGAGACAAAATGCTAGGATGAAAGTGAGAGTGCGAGCAATAAAAAAAAACATAGAATTCGGAGCACAAAAGAAATAAGAAGATAGAAGTTGCAAATAGAAGTCGGCTCCAATGAGAGAGGAATGCAAGACGACTCTATCCCTATCACATAACTCGGAGAAAGTTGAAGCATACACCTACCAAGTCCATACATTTGCAAAGGGACTTGCCACCCCTTAAGTTAAACTGAAGAAATCAGTCACCCCACAGCCCAGGTGTTTATTACCTCCAAGCAAGGATAGGATTGGTCAGCATGCCTTTGAGGGAGTAAAAGAAAAAAGAAAAAAATGAATTATCGAGAAAAGTAGGTATAGGGCCCTAGGAGTTTGGCATGGAGCCCATTTTACCC
The DNA here is from genome assembly GCA_024699735.1 of Posidonia australis. Classification (NCBI taxonomy): domain Eukaryota; kingdom Viridiplantae; phylum Streptophyta; class Magnoliopsida; order Alismatales; family Posidoniaceae; genus Posidonia; species Posidonia australis. The sequence continues at coordinate 10,426 of JAMKQA010016963.1, forward strand.
CGAAAGCCCATTGGTTGAGTGAGAGCCACCATAAACCCAGGGATCCAGGTAGCACCAAGTGAGTTGAGGACATTCTAGTTCCTTGTAGCAGGCAATGAAGGCTTCCTCGGTGTTGAGGGCATATCTTCCATAAACCATGCATAAAGCTTGCTTCTATCTTATAAGTCTTGCATAAGTCATTTGGCATTCAACATTTTCGATTACACCACTTTTTGCATTTTGCATTGCTTTACAAGGCGTTTGCCCACATTCCAACCAAGGGCGTGCTAGCTGCCTTTTGGGTCGGAATATTGGCAAAAAGGGATCTTCAGCTAGGGGTATGTTAACTGCTCTTTGGTTGGGAATAGGTCTTTGACTAGAGTCATGCCAGCTGCCTTTTATAAGTCAAGAAGATCATGGGGACAGTACTACTTTTGGAGCATGCAGATGAGGCTTCTCAAGCACTTCTAGATAAGCCTTTCAGTTGACGCAACACAAAAGCATAGTTGTCACGGCACATGAAACTGGCTGGTGGCATGCATGGCAATAGCCCGCAGGCCCGCCAGACTTCTTCCAAGGCGAGAGTAAGCTCTGTTTGCTTGAGGCGAAATGCATGGAAAGTGGGTTTCCAAAATCAAGCCACAGCACATAACAAGTGCCATTTCACTTCAACGTTGGCAATATTCAACAACGAGGATGATATGCTTCAAACTTGCAGTTGCTCACGATCCTCGGCAGTTAATGCACCAAACCATGTTTGCAGAACATCAGAACAATGCTTGGGTGTCACCATGGCTGGATATCTAGGTATGGCATATGAGCTAGTAGTTATGGAAGTTACCCAGTGAGCCCCATCATATACCAGCAATGCAAGCAGTTTCATTCCCAAGGTCAAAAGTGCAAAATGGTCACGAAATTACGTTTTGACCCTCCACAGCTTGCATATGAACGACAAAGTGTAAAGTATCAAGAAAATGAATGCACAAGTCCTTGGAAAATCCACTAGATGGGTAACTCGCAGAAAACCCCTTTACACCGTGAAGTGTGCAGAATAACCCACAAAGGGTGTGACAAATCATATTTGGGCTGAAGCTTGCAAGTACCCAGCAGAATATCAAATCTCATAGCATAGTGGCAGTACAATAATCAGAAGTTTGTCATATTAGGAAATTTGCAATAAAGCCCTCAAGTGTTGGAAGATTGCAAGTAAGCTCTCACTTTTTGCAACCTCGCAAACAAAGCCAGTTGAGATCAAAACCCCAACAAGGTTCTTTCAGAGGATATTGCATGCATCTCAGCAAGAACACCGGTTTCCGTGCCACAACACCAGCAGCAAGCATAGTTACAGTTCTACCCTCCAGGCGCAATTGCAGCCAGTTTCCTTCCTAGGGGACAATCCAGGGATTATCGCTTTTTGTTTTTTTTTCGGATTCTCCTTCCGGGAAGATGAGATCCTTCTACCCCTCCTTCTTGGATTTTCGTGGGCGCGAGATCCTTTTCCTTGGCTCTTGACTGGGCGGTCAATGTCGACCTTTTAATCGGGTGGTCAAGGTCCTTTCTTTTGCTTTGCTTGACCTTTTGACCGGGCGGTTAAGGTCTTTTCTTTTGCTTTGCTTGGATTTTCACGGGTGCGAGATCCTTTTGCTTGACCTTTTGACCAAGCAGTCAAGGTCCTTTTCCTTTTCCTTGGATTTTCGCGAGCGCGAAATCCAGCTGTTTGACCTTTTGACAGGGCGGTCAAGGTCTTATCCTTCTCCTTGGATTTTTGCGGGTGCGAAATCCAGCTGTTCGACCTTTTGACCGGGCGGTCAAGGTCTTATCCTTCTCCTTGGATTTTTGCGGGCGCGAAATCCAGCTGTTCGACCTTTTGACCGAGCGGTCAAGGTCATTTCCTACCCCTTGGATTTTTGTTAGCGCGAAATCCAACTGATCGACCTTTTCACTGGGCGATCAAGGTCATATCCTTCTCCTTGGATTTCCGCGGGCACGAAATCCAACTATTTGACCTTTTGACCGGGCGGTCAAGGTTGTATCCTTTTCCTTGGCTTCTGATTGGGCGGTCAGAGTCGACCTTTGACCGGGTGGTCAAGGTCATTTCCGTTGCTTTTCCTTGTCTTCTGACCAGGTGGTCAAGGTCATTTCTTTTCCTTTTTCCTCGCGGGCGCGAGATCCTTTTCTTCGGCTTTTGACCAACGGTCAAAGTCGACCTTCGACCGGGTTATTGCGGTCATTTCCTTATCCTTTTCCTTGGATTTTCGCGGGTGCAAAATTCAGTTGTTTGACCTTTTGACTGGGCGGTCAACGTCCTTTTCTATCCTTTTCTCTTTTGGGTTTTCGCAAGTGCGAAATCCCTTTGCTTGCCCTAAGTCCGTGTGGACAGGGCCTCCTTTCTTGCTTGACAAACAATGCATTTTGTCATGCCCCTTCTCTTTGGGCTGGTATCCCCAACTACTCGGTTGACAACCGTCAAGCTGTCTAGCGACCGGGTTGACGAGACTTGGTTGACTTGTCATATCCCGCTTGCTCAGGTTGATAACTTCAATAATCCAGTTGATGAGTTCGACAACTTATCATTTTCTTGCCAGTGGTTTCATCTGTGTGCGGGATTCCTTTGATTTTTGCCATATCATTTCAGCATTAGCATCAGCATTGCATCCACTTACAAGCACCCATTCTTGTGTTTCTAAGGTTAGCATTAGCTTTGCATTTTTTCTCTCGAGCATCGGTTCGTGCATTTGTTTTTCACATTGGCATCACATTTCCAGCATTTAGCTCAACAATCACACGCATTTTGCATTTGCATATGGCAACAAGTCATGACTTTCGGTGCATCCACAGGATAAGTGACCTAATGCCTACAGCAAACGTCACTCCTCCGCAGCCTCAAAATGGGGTTATCTTGTCAACCCTGAGCATCAGTCTCGATTCCCTCCGTCCCTTGACCTTGCTCAGGGAGGGGCATCTGTAGACACCCCGATTTTTAGATGGTTCATAGGTAAACTCTTTGAAGATGTTGCTTTGGATGCGGTCAGCCCAACCACTTTTGAGTCATATTTGACATTTTAACTAGTTAGAGATTATCGCACAAACCTAGCACATGCCTATAGCAAACCCATGGCCCAATTAGCAATTTAGGTAGCTAGTGGAGAGCATCAATGTGGAGCACTAGATTGGAGCATCTAGCAGGAGCACCACAGTGGCGCACTAAACTGGAGCAGCAAGATGGCGCCCCTTTCTGGCGCACCATCTTGGCTCACCAAGCTGGTGCACAACCACTTTTCAGGGTGCTAGATGTTGGCTTTCCATCTTCTGTGCTTGTAACCCTCGCCTACGGATATTTCGCTCGCAAGGCTGTTCGTTTTTGAGGCTGTTTGCATCCCATTGGAGTTACCTTGTTGAGATTCTATAAAAAGACTTCCATTGACAACCTTTTTTCTCTCTTGGCTGAGCTACCTACCATCTCTTGGTTAAGCCACTCACCTACTCTTAGCAATCTACTCTCGTTTCCAGAGGATTTTCTTGCATCTCAAAGCATTCCCAACTGACCCAAAGCAACAAGGAAGTATTATCTTGAGCCATCCAAGGAGGAAACATCCTAGGCAAGGTAAGATCTTTACTTATCACTTTATTTAAACACTAGATAATACACTGAATAAAGCATGCAACTAACTGGATGTATGATCTATTAGTAATCTTTTTTCGTGTCCTTTATGATAAGTTGGATGCTCCTACATGTGTATTCATAATGCTTTTGTGTCATGGTAATTCCTGCAATATGTGGTTTCTATTTTACATAATGAATCCTAATTCCTTGCATCGGTGCTTGATTCACCGCGCGGGTGACCTTTCTGAGCATTAGGACACACCCTACAACCCATGCACCCATGTTTAGCATAGGGCACCACTCATATATAGCATTGCATTGCATATCGCCCTTGGGCATACAGAAACAGGTTGAGAAGACGACATTTCCAAACAAGTAAATGAGAAACCTATTAAAAGATCGATTTTCGAGCGCATGAGGGTGCCTAATACCTTCCTCGTGCGTAACAGGGATCCTTGCCCATTTCTGGTTCATGTTGACCTTTTCCATTGGTTTTATTGCATGATTTTAACATTTTGAAATGGTTTTCCTCGTCTTCCGTTTTTAAATAGACTAGGTGGCGACTCTTGCATTTTTATCATTATTTTTATTATTTTGCCGTGACTTTGCCGATCCTCGCGCATTTGGCCTTTCGCCAAGCTCGAGGTTGTCGCCGGCATGGTTACACTATTATAGACATGGTGGTGTTGTAACCTTCCCCCATCCTTAGCAAGAAAAATCTGTTGCTCCATTGCTTTTTCAAAAACTGTGACCACTATGGAAACGATACTTCCTTCGAATACGTCTCCACCACTTCTTGCATTTCCAACTAATATCAATCTTGTTTTGCAACATATGCACAACATGGAGGGAATCAGATTCCACCTCCTGGATAACAATATCACGAGCACTGTAGAGTTGAAGAAGATCCCAGACCACTCTCATCTCTGCCTCATTATTGGTGATGTTCCCATAAAATAAAGAAACGACCATGAGAATCCCTTACCATGCCTCCCCCGCATGCAGTTAAGGACGTAGAGGAGCCATCTACATTCGCCTTGAGACCCACTGAGGGAGGTTTCCATCTAACAATAAGATAATTCTTATCAAGTAGAAAAGGGACGTTGAAGCCAACACGTCAAAGAGCCAATACATCCTTGACCCCCATGAAGCTAAACGTCTTGCCCTTTAGCATGAAGTTGATCTTAGATACAATGAAATAGGTAACCTGAGCCTAGTTTAGATACTTGTTGGAAAACCGCCTATTACACCTTTCCTTCCAAATATGCTAATAAATAAAACCAAGAAGAATCCCCAAAAGAGTATGTGCATACGAAGCTCCTCTAACCTGATCATGCCATTCCATAACTGTAGAGGCAACATCTAGACTAACTTGCACACGTAGCAAGGAGGAAAAGAATGCCCAAATATTACTAGCCAAGTCACTCAGCAAAAGGAGATGGTTTTGCGTCTGTATCCGAGCATCCATACAACATGCACACTAAGAAACAAATGGCATAGACTAGCTTGAACATTATCATCATTAGCCATTGCATTCCAACTGATACACCAAAGGAAAAGAGACATTATAACAGGTAATAATATGGACCAATTCCACTTCTTTTTAGAAACCATAGAGACATTAGCACACACCATCCTTTAAGCACTTTTGAAAGTAAATTACCATCAATAGCAGGAGTCCAAATCAATATGTCATCCTTACCACTGGGATCCACGTAAAGCTCTTGAAGAACACTCCACATTTGATCCATTTGATTAGCATCCTCAACCACATGATCTGCAAATAAATCCTTGTAGTAGAAGACATCCACTATCCTGGCAGAAAGATCAGAATCTGGTTTATGGCTAGAAATATTATAAATATTCCCCTCCTTCATCCATTTGTCCATCCAAAAATAGTTGCCACCTTTGTCAATTAACCATAAAGACTAAGAAATCACCCAAGGCATCATAGACATCAAAGAAATCTACCGGGGAGAGATAAAAGAACGAAGAGGGCCATACCAACCTTGTTGAAAAATACCATACTTAGCCAGACAATACTTGCTCCATAGGGAATTCCTATGAAGAAGCTTCCAACAACTCTTTATTTTAAACATGTGGTGAATATCCTCCAGATGCTGAATTCCCAAGCCCATCTGGCCAAGAGGTTTAGTATAGGAATCCCATCTCACCCAATGATGCAATCTCTTTCCCATTCTATAACCCCAAAGAAAGTCACGTAACATGCGTTCAATAGCTTTGGTGACATGAGCAAGGATCTTCAAAACTACTAATATATGAAGTAGAATAGAAGACAAAACGTGCTTCACCAAAACAAGCCTACCAGACATTGTTAGAGAACAAGCACCCCATCTATCAATCCATTGTCGGACCCTATCCATCAAAGGCTAGAAAAAGGAGCCTCTAACATGGCCAACAAAAATAGATGCACCTAGATAAGTAATAGGCCAGGAGTCCATAGAGAAACCTGTGCAATGTTCAATCCTTTCATTCCTCCGAGCCCCTTTCCACCACACATACGTGCACTTGTTTGTCCCCAATCGTTTCCCAGAGCAAGCTTCATATGTAGCAATAAAGTCCTTAAGGTTGGTAACAAAATTCCTAGCCATTGATAAGAAATGCAAAGCATCATTGGCAAAAAACAAATGAGATGGTGACAAGCTATAACGATCCAAATTTGGAAGTGGTGTTTTGACCAAATATTTAAGGTAGGATTCAGATGTGTTGGGTGTTGAGGGTTTCAGTGCCCAATGTTGGACACGTCTTCCATGGTGTCTTATGCTGGATTGTGGGTTTCTAGCCCATTAGTGTTATGTGATTCGGGTGCTGTGTCGATCCTCGTAGGAGTTTTGTAAGTTTGTTCTGGGCCACGGAGTTTGGTTGGAGTGCTTAGGTGGCTAGTCTCTACTGGAGCGAGCCACATGGACGTGAAAGGTCGCATGATTTGGTCTCATATTGTGGCTTCCATCCCTTCTTTCTTTCTTTTATTCTTTCCTTCCTTTCTTTCTCTTTTCTCACCCAGGGCCCCACCCTCCTTTTCCCTCGTTCTTCTTCTGCTTCTCCTTCTCCTCCTCCTCCTCCTTCTTTTGCTTCTGCTTCTCCTTCTCCTCCACCTCCTCCTCCTTCATGAGTGAGGGAGAGAGAGGGAGAATGAGAGAGGGCTAAGTGAGAGAGCGAGAGGGGTGGCCAGAGGAAAGAGACCCAGGCAGGTTCGCCACTCAGGCACCAACCGTTCCCCGAGCTTGCCGCTTCGGCCTGCAGCTCACCAGATCCTCCAACATGGTCCACTCCTTGACCATCAAGCTCGCCATCACTTGTGTACGCCGACTCAGGGCATCAGCGACCACGTTGTCCTTGCCAGGATGGTAGGACAGGCTGAAATCATAATCCTTCAAATACTCCACCCAGCGGCGCTACCTCAGGTTGAGGTCCCTCTGTGTGAAGATATACTTCATGCTATGATGATCGGTGAATACCTTAAACTGCTTCCCATAGAGATAGTGTCGCCAAAGCTTAAAAGCGAACACTACGGCAGCCATCTCCAAATCATGGGTCGGGTAGTTCTTCTCATGATCCTTCAGTTGGCGCGAAGCATATGCGATGACATTGCCATGCTGCATCAGAACACACCGTAACCCAACGCCGCTGGCATCACTATACACAGTGAAGCCACCACTTCCAGAAGGCAGAGTCAACACAGGGGTAGAAACCAGATGAGACTTCAGCACTTGGAAACTCGCCTCACAATTCTGGTCCCAGCAAAAAGGAACACCCTTCCTGGTCAACTCTATCAAAGGCACGGCTATGGAGGAGAAATCCTTGATAAACCTCCTATAATAGCCTGCCAGAGCCAAGAAACTCCTGATCTCCAACAGTGTCCTGGGTCGCTCCCAACTACTCACCGCCTCCACTTTGGCAGGATCCACTCTGATGCCTTCTCCCGAAATCAAATGGCCAAGGAACATGACTTCGCTCAGCCAGAACTCACACTTGGAGAATTTGACGTACAGCTGATGACGCCTCATAGTATCCAAAACCGCCCTCAGGTGCAAGGCGTGAGTCTCAACATCAGGAGAATAGACCAGCATGTCATCAACGAAAACCACAACGAACTGGTCTAGAAAAGGGTTGAAAATCCTATTCATCAAATCCATGAACGCAGTCGGTGCATTAGTCAAGTCGAAAGGCATGATCGTGAACTCGTAATGCCCGTACCGCGTCTAGAAAGCAGTCTTCTGAATGTCTGGGTCTCGGATCCTCAACTGGTGATACCCTGACCTCAGATCAATCTTCGCGAACACCGATGCAGACTGCAACTGGTCGAACAGGTCATCAATACGGGGCAGGGGATACTTGTTCTTCACTGTAATCTTGTTCAGCATCCGATAGTCTATACACAGTTGGAGAGAACCATCCTTCTTGCAGACGAACAAGACAGGCGCTCCCCATGGAGACACACTCAGCCTAATAAACCCTTTATTCAGCAACTCCTGCAATTGAGTCTTGAGCTCTCGCAATTCCGCTGACGCTATGCAATAAGGACGCTTCGACATGGCATTGGAACCAGGGATCAGATCAATCGAGAACTCTACTTCCCTGTGAGGTGGCATACCAAGCAAATCGTCAGGGAGAATGTCGCGATATTCACACACCACAGAGATGTTGTGAACACCCAACTCAGGAGAAGTAGAGGTAACTACACTAGCTAGATACCCCACGCAACCCCTGACTAAAGACTTATAAGCCTTCATAGCTAAAATGACAAGCTTAGACTCACCCTGACACCCACCTTGCACAAAGAAAGACTCATCCTCAGGAGACCCAAAATAAACTCTCCTCCGAGCACAGTCGATCAAAGCGGATTGCTGCGTCAACCAATCCATGCCGAGTATCACATCGTACTCTTGTATGTCCATCACGATCAGACTGGCATCAAACTCTCTACCATTTAGCGTCAAGTCGATAGACCGCAGATACTGTGGAAAAAATCTATATGTGTATTTTAATGATAACAAATGTCATGTGATTAAATACAAGTGATCACATAAGAAAAGATGAAACACTCAAGTATTACATGTGTAAATCATTTAATAATCAATTATTTGTAATCTTGATATAAAAATGTACTGATCTGAAAAGAAAGAAAGTTTTTGTAGTTCATATGCAAAACGGCATACCGAATATTTTCGGTATACCGATTCAGAGGATATCGGAAAATCAAACGGAGCACCGAAATTCAAAAGAAAATAAAGCTGCAAGAAAACGATCGACCGAATATTTTCGGAATACCGTTTCAGGAGAAAACGGGAGATCAAGCGGCACACCGAAGTTCAAGGACCTAAGGAGCATAATGGATTTTCGGCAGACCGAAATATTTCGATATACCGTTTTGTCCCGACCGTTAGAGATTTTGGTCGACCGATTATTTTCGGCATACCGAATCTTGTGTCAGTAATCAGTAGATTTTCTAGTCGTTAGTCACACTTAGGAAATCTTGTAACACTATAAATTAAGGTCCATATGTAGCTCACAATTCATGAATTCCTTCATTGAGCTAGATACTATTAAGTGCTTCAAGTGAGTTGTAAAAAATCCGATCAAAGCTTTGCTTCAAGCCCAAAGAGCTTCAACATCCA
>JAMKQA010016964.1:0-21593 GCA_024699735.1 Posidonia australis
AAAAATAGCATCATTTGAAATATCTATAACTCGTATGTACCTTATCATGCACTATCACTCTAATCCTTAGCTATGGGAAATAAAGGAAGGTCTGAACACCTTAGCAATACAAAAAAAAAGAAGAAAAAAACATCCAATAATCATTGAGTAATTGGGTATCGTGCCTCAGTAAGCATTGGTATTCACGTAAAATGGTGATTGGAGGATAAAAAAAGTCTTGTCTTTGAGGCCTTAGCTACTCGAGTGATTAAGTCCTTAAGGGTGTCTTCACACCTAGTGACCTAAAACCGTCTGGTTTGGGATCCACTGACCTAAAGCTCGCTAAATGGGTAGCCAAGAATAAAGTCTAAGAAAGCAAGACACTAGGAAATGAAATAAAATTGTTAAGGTGGGAAGATTGGATTTGAAAATCCATGCTAAGGACTATTTCACAAACACAAGGTACAAATGAGCAAATTTTTAAGAAGAAAATGTGAAGAATAAGACAGAGTCTCTATAAGGACAGGATGAGGGTTCTCAACAAAGGTTAAATCGGAGAATTAAGACACTAGGAAACTTTAGATCTTTTTAGTTGAGTAGGTTAATATGAATATCTTAGAATTTTTCTTTTTCTTTATTTTTCACTTTTCTTTATTTCTCCACCTCTTTTCTTTTGGGATTTTGTGGGTAGATCCACGGCAAAACCTCACGAGACACCACTCGTCCACTAGGGCAACCTAAGAGTTTAAAGGCTTGTTGCACGTGTTAAGTGCAACCGCGATTCCTGTGAAAGTGAGTTGGGATTTTCTTTTCTTCTTCATTATGTTAGAGTCAATTTTGCTCGAGGACTAGCAAAAGATAGGTATGGGGGTATTTGATTAACTCATAATTCATGCATATTTTATTCATATATTTGTCTATTTTGTATATAAATAATATTACTCGAGGTGCTTTGTGCAAATTTTGCAGAACTTGAGGACATAAAAAGAATCTACGAAAAATAAGGGGGAAAAGAATAATTATGCCAGAAAAGAAGAGATTTTTGTATAGAAAATTCTAGATCTATGTCAAGAGGTCAAACACATATTTTCCATGTACCTAAATACTAGCAAAATATCAGTCAAATTGTGGAAAAAGTCAAAGAAGATCCTAGATTACATGGACACCTCTCAGGCACTCAGATGCAGATCCAACGCCTTCAAGCACTTGCACCAGATATTTTTGACTTGGCCTTCTTTGGATAAAATTCTCAATTGTAAATATCTTGTATTCAAAATTCAAGATTAAATTTTGTATTCAGATTTGTCTCTGACATATGCAAGTCCTTGTAAGTCTATAAAAGGACCCCTTATGTAGATCTATGGATCCCCAAGCAAACAAGGAAGGAAGGAAGCAAGCAAGGTTTTAGACTCTCTTTCTTTTCTTCTGTTTTGGGAGATCCTGATTATCATCACTATAATCTCAGGTTCCCTTCAATAAAAAATTTTTTTATTTAATTATGTCTTCTATTTCTTCTCTCCCCTTCTTTTATTTTATTGTTTTACGTAATCATGTGTGACTAATTTTCTAGATCTAGGATTGAGATGAAGTTCATGTAATATTATATGTCATGATTAAATTGCTCTATATTTTCTCTTTATGCTTAATGCTATGAATATGTGGGTTGGATTTATATTACATAGATCATTCAATGAATCAAAAAACTTTGATACATTAACATTGATTTCATCTTTTTAGTCAATGCTTAGGGAAGATTTAATTGAGGGTTGTGTATATAATCTCAATTCCATCATATGTCATTTGATTTAATTTGATTTCTGTATTTTTATTTGTTGACTTGATAGTCTATGGTACATTGCATATAGATTATGCTTGTTAAGATAAGAATCATTGAATTAAATTAATTAGATTAATTGGGAAACATAGAGTGGATTTAATCATGCATTTATATTTACATGAATGGATTCAAAAATCCTAATTCTTCATTTATTCTGAATTTTTCTTAAGTGTTTAGTCCTTAGTCATCATCTCTCTCATTTTTTCATTTCGATAATTGATAATAAATCTCTGTTCTAAAACACTTTTCTCTATGGGATCGACCCGTATTTGCCACGTACTACATAGTACGCCATGCACTTGCGATAATTAAATAAGACACATCACATTCTCTTACGAATTGGGTGCTCTATTGAGCTCTATCAACGCAATCTCTTTGTGTCAGCACCCAATTCAGAGTTTGGATAGCATGGTTAAGCAGTAGCTCATGTCCCACAACCTATTTTATTTGCATAACATTAGCCATAGACACCCATTTACATGGTATCGCATATTGCCCTTGGGCGTATGGAAACATGCCTCAAGCAACATAGCAATTTAAGTGAGCGATAAGCTTTGAAAGACCAACTTATCGAGTGCACGAGGGTGCCTAATACCTTCTCTGTGTATAACAACGATCCTTATCTTATATTCTGGCACGCAATGAATGACCTTTCCTTTGATACAGATCATACATAATAGCATTATTTTCATTGTCTTTTATTACTTTTTTACGATTTTCTTTATCTCCCATTTTTAAATAGATTAGGTGGCGACTCTATTGCTTTATTATTTTTATTATTGCTCTTTTTTCCTGATTTTCATCATGACTTTGTTTGGTCTCGTGTGTTCGACAGGGTTACACATATAATTTCATATTTTATTCAAACATGATCTAGGGTCAGATGAGGAGTCTAGTCCTCCCCTTCCTCTCGTGGACTTCTGTTTCTTACTCTCTTCGTCAGTGCAAGGCAAGGGATACCTGGGAATGGAGAGGCAAAGGGGGGTAAACGCAGTCGAGGCTGCTTGGTGAGGGGCAGAAGCCTTACTACACATGAATATTTCCCAAGATTATTGACATATTACAAAAGAAATGGAATATGAGCTACAAAACTTGCAGCAAACACGTGGGAAATGGTTTAAGGAGGTACAATCATAATGTTACAGGATAAATTGTAGAAGTAGCATCATATATTCATATTCTTCTCTCAGAAGCAACTCTACACTTGAGACCAATTTGGTAGGGTAAGGAAAATTGTCTAGCATTGTTGGGACTTATTAGATCTCAAACTCCCTCGATTCTCCTCTAACTCCTCTTGTGATGTGAGTATTAGCATTGAGGTATGTCACTTCAAATTCACCACTACTAGTGGCAATGTTGGATGGAGGCCTTAATCCAACGAGTAGACGAGAGAGCTCAACATGTCGTATTTGCGAAAGATTCTCGATAGGTTTGACTGTGGTGTTGACCACCACTCCCAATCCCCCGTCGGCGGTAGACTTCCATTTCTCACTCTCATCCCGTCAGGTGGGGTTTTATTTAAATTTACTAAAAGTAAAATGGTTTATTACATGGCCAATAACATTTCAACAGACGACACCTCACTGTATTAGGTTAAATACCAACTCAAAGGTACACAGTACGAAACAAAAAGTTAAGTGCTTCCTCACAACCTTGAGCCAAGTTCAAAAACTTGTGTAACACAAGTGGAATTGATGTTCAAAACTCTCCACTCTCCACTCTCCACTCTCCAATATTGTCCGATCCCTAACCTTGCTCGGCGTATCATCTCTGAACTCAATTATTTATTGGTTAATATGCTTTCATCAAACTATCTTACGAACTCTAGTTTATTGGATGCCATCCACCTCTCTGGCTGCTGCATCACTTGATTTGATCTCGCTAGTGTGTGGCTCCTACTCGCTCTTCTTTCTCCCAATATGCCTGGAAGTATACATATCTTGATTCGTTTGTTTTTGGGGAATCGTGTTAGATGCTTCTCATCATGGCTCCATGCATCGATCACTGTTCGTCACTCTGTTAACAAACACGACGGCGACCAACACCCTCAGGTCCATTCGGAGAGCATGTCGTGACCTTATCTTCTGAGGCAGGACTTTCATTGCTTTCCAGGTCATTGTAGGCGGTAGGAAAACCATGATACGTATGGTTAAATTTGCTATTGTAAAATGAAAAAGGCACATGACAGAAGTCCTAAGTGAATTTAGGAATGTAAGAAAACGTACCATCAAAGAGGAAATACAAACCAGTTTGTGATGAGAAAATCAAAGGAAAGAAAATTATAAAGTTAAAAGGAATTAATGTTATATTTGGTACATTAGAATGAAGATAGATAGAGATGAAATGAAATCTGAAATAGAATTTAGAATGTAACAGAATTAATGCTGTGCTTGGTATGTGATGGAATTACAGAATAGAATTGACAGATAATTCTTTTCTAATGTTTGGTATATAAGAACAGAATCGAAATGGAAATATAAAATTTGGAAGATTAACAACTACATGTTAACAAAAATATCTTGATAATTTAGAAAAAAAATTAAAATAATTTTTTTCATACACACTACAATATACACATACACATAAATGTATTAACACAGATAATCTTTTCTAAATTAACATTAATACAGATAATCCTTTCTAAATTAACATTAACAAAATATTCTTGGTAGAATAAAACTTCTTTGTAGGAAAAGAACACAATAAAAAAATCAATATTCTTTATAAAAAATATATGCACAGAAAAAGAGAGGAAAAGAAGACGAAAAAACAAAAAAATACAAAAAAAGAATGATTACAGAGGAAAGAAGGCCGTAGAGGAGGAGGAGGGTAACAAACATCGAGAACATGCCACGTAGGAGGAAGGATGACTTCAGAGAAGGAGGAACAACCACATAGGAGGATGGAGGATTGTAGAAGACAAGGAAGCTATAAAACATTGGGCAAGGGTCACAAAGGTGAAGGGAGGACCGCGGAGGAGGAGGAGGCTGGTAGACATCAAGAAGGGGCCACAAAGGAGGGACGGCTGCAGAAGAAGAGGAGACCAACAAACGTCGGGAAGGGATAGCAGAGGAGGAAGGATGGCTGCCAAATAGGAGAGAAGGCCACGGAGGAGGAGGGAGGGTCACGGATGAGGATGAGGCCAACAAACGTCGAGAAGGGGGCATAGAGGAGAGTCAAGGAGGAGGCGTCGACGGAAGAGAATCAAGGACAATGTCGGTAGACAAGGGAAGGGGTGTAGATGAGAGTACACGACGTTTTTAGGATGATTCTCAATGAAATGGGAATCAAATTCCTTATCTCATAGAAAGGAATGAAATTCCCATGTTCAATGGGAATTTGATTCTCAAGGAAATTTTATTCCTTTTTTTTTTTTACCAAACATTAAAATAAAATTCTCTCATTCCATTTTAGTTTCTATTTCAACATAGGTACTTAAGAATGATATTTTATTTTTCTGTTTGACTCCAACAAAAATGTTTGTACACATATGGAAAGCAGGAAAAATATTTTCCTTTCAAATTTCATGTTTATGGGTGGGAAAGAGAAAGAGAAATTTTAAGTTCTACGTTGAAACCAAAAGAATTTACTTTTCAATTGAAAATGTGCACAAATAACATGATTTTGAACATACTTTTTGGTCAAAAGAAAAATAATTTTGTTTTTCCTTTTATTTCTAAATGTACAAACCCTCCCAAAAGATCAAGGTCTGGAAAAGAGAAATACTCAATCACCTAGTTAAAAACAAAATTTTATTTAATTATTTCCTCAAATATAATTTTAAACTTCCTTTGTGTAAATGTCCAGACCTTAATATTCATATACTAATTATTAGTTCACGCTCAGCAAAAAATGAAAACACATGTACTAAATTGCCACAGATGGTTTCATCGTCTAAATTACTAATTAAACATGCTAGGCACGAGTAATCTGCTAGTCAAGTCTAAGTGGACTCTTAACTGCAGGTTGAAACTACCACTTTTGTTAATCTCACTACAAAGTCTATCCTTTCAATAAATGTTTTTATTAAATTAAAAAAAACAAGTTGAAAGAAGGAAAATGTAGTCGTTTGATGATTTTCTGAAAGATGATAGACATCTCCAATCATTAAAAAAAAGTCATCCGCATGCAAAGCTACCTTTCTCGTGTGACTTGATCCAAAAGCCCTTTCCACTACCACTTCCAACACCTTTAGCACCAAAGGATATATATAGCACAAAAGAAGCGTAGTATATTTTGTCAACAGTAATTTCACGACATGCATCTAATTACAACACCAAGCCCACTTCCAAATTAAAAACCGATCCGCTTCCAAATCCACAAAGAGGCATTCACAGCTGTTTCCACTCTATAGTTCTGCCAATAGCTAAAATCAATGAATCCAACACTAACCGGTTTTTATTCTGCAACAATAATTTGTTAAACTTTGTCTATCATAAACTATTTAAATATCAATTATATCTGTACAGTTACAGAAGGCAGAATATAACTTATTCTATTTAATGATGGGGGTCTCCGTAATGTTTTTTATAAATGCCTCTGGGAGAGTTATACCTCATTAAAAATTAAGTTTTTTTCATGGTTAGTTATTAAGAATAAAAATTTAACAAAAGAAAATTTACTAAAAAGAGGTTGGACTGGTACTCCATTATGTATATTTTGTTCTGCACACAGTGAAAACAATAATCATTTGTTTTTGAATTGCACATTTGCAAGGGATATTTGGGATTTCTTTCTGGTTTCAGATCTTTGTCCTGGTTATTTCTGTGTTGCTGATTTATTTTTATCTTCTCCACATCTCAAATTTGATTTATCTTATTCTGGGTGGACTTTGTTACTTCAAATCATTCTCTGGTTGATTTGAAAAGAAAGGAATAACAAGGTTTTTCGCAATTCAATAAGATCATGCTCTTTGATCATTAATGAAATCATTTCTCTGATGAATTTCTAGGTAGAAAATCTTGTCACAGGTTTTGAGAAGGAGGATATGCTGCAATTTGTATCTACCATGGCTTCGCAATCGCAACCCGTGGACTCTTCCATTCCCCCTTCTATCCCTTCTACATCAAGAATCCCATCTGAAAACGATTCTCAGAACACTTTGGAGAATCTGGAAGAATGATATTGCCCTCTCTACAGAAGAAAATTATTATGTTAAATTTTGATTTGTTCCATCATAATTTTGATACTTTATTATGGCTGTCATGCCTGAGGTTTTGTAATATTTACACTATGACTCTGTTTCTTACTTGACAATCAAGCCAATGAAATACTACATATCTAAACCGTTAACAAAAAAAAAAAAACTACAAACAGAGTTTGACGTGTAATCAAATGGTGCGTATGCATAAGCATCAGCATACTAGCATAACTGCAAGAGTCCAATGACTTCTATTATCCACATTAGTTATTCTGAGGAATGGTATAAAATTATTTTGTTAAATTATTCTAATACATGTATATCTATTATATGTTTATTTTTTATATAAAAAAATATATATTTAATATATCATATATATATATTAAATTTGATATATATTTTGATAATCAAGTTAATTAGTATCTACTTGTTTTTCACTTGTTCCAAAATTTATTTTGTTTGTCAATCAATTTCATCCTACACACACTCACATCAAAGAGAAAATCACATCCAAATAGATAACATTATCATCGGAGTATTAGTACTATTCTCTACTTATTGTTATTTTTCTTATTCTAAAAGACTTAATTCATGAATTAAAATAACTAAGACATAATCAATATAAATCTTTCCTTGTATTTTAAATTTCTAATCTTAGTATTTTACTTCAAACTTTATAATTTTCTAGACAATGGGAATTACAGGTCAAGCATCATTCGATGAACATATTTTCCAAGATTTATGGTCTACATAGTCTATCTTTCCTTATTATAATTTTTTTGAGTTTTGCAAGAGTTCATATATGGAATGCAGAGCTCGAATTTCCTATAGGTACTTACAAGATCAATTCCTATAGGTACCAAATCATAGTCAATAGATGTATGGTTTGAGAAGGAAACGGGAGAGTTTGTGAGGTTTGAGTTTTTTTTCCCAATTTATCATAACATTACAAAACATTTGATGAAGTCCAAAGGTTTACATCAAGGATGAAATCATGATTTTGTGCTAGTGGCAGCTAAACAATGTACATGAATTTCAAGAAAATACATGCCTCGATATATATTTTTAAATAATAAATAGTTGTTCATTAAGCTCATGTAATTTATTTGGCCAACTCATATCATTATTAAATTTTTCAAAATTTCAAGAAAAAATATGTATCAAAACTTTTAAGCTTTTGTAATTTTAATTTACTTCATTATTTATGTTTTTTGATTTTTGTACCAACTTAATTTCAAAAGCATTTAATACTCTCTTATTTATTTTTTTTGGAAACGATAATAATATTAATAAAAATTCTTGGTTATGAGTCCACCACCAAAAACAAAGTCCCAAGTATTACAAAAATGCTAAGGATCTAGAAGATCCAAAATAAACCGAAATAAGCTTGGCCAATGTTAATACATATATGACTAGATTCGTCCAAAAGTCATTACGTTATAATTCCCATTCATCAGAATATCACAGAGATTAATGAAATGAAACAAGATAAGAAGGAATGATCTTCAGAGAAGTTGTGAGCAGAAGGCCTGACTTCAACAGGGGCATTTGTTGAGAAAATAGGGATCCTAGGATTTAGATTCACAGATGCTCCCATGTTTGAATGGTCCATGATCCAAGAGTTTTGCATGTCTGAGACGGATTGTATTAAGGCATTCCTTTCAAAACCTATACCCAAATTTACTGCCGAAGCATACATAAAGGAAATAATATGAAGTATAGTTAGCCTACATGAATTAGCTAAATTATGAAAAATTCTACTATTCCTCTCCTTCCAGATACTCCAGATCACAGCCGGAATAAGCACATGCCATCCATGGTCAGATAATGCAATGGCACAATGAGGCTTATATCTGAAGAGATCATCCATATGATAATACACAGGATACATAAGATTATTAACAAAAAAATTTCAAACAGAAGCTGCAAAAGAACAATGAATAAACAGATGTAGAACTGTTTCGTAATAACAATTGCACATAGGACATACTTCTTGGCCATGCCAACCCTTTTTTTAATATTATTTCTTGTTAGTATCTTGTTTGATACTGCTAGCCAGGTAAATAGTTTAACTTTTAGTGGCATCCAAGCCTTCCAAATGGGATTATACAGGTGAAATCTCAGTCCACCGTCATTTATAGCTTTATAACATGAATTAACTGTGAAAGAAAAATTGTGTTCAGGCTACCAATAGATTTTGTCTTTTTCCCACTGAAATTGAAATCCAGATAATATATCTACCAATTAGCCCACTTGGGACAGAAGATCTTGCTGATAAATTTGTTGCATAGGGTTACTGTTGAGGTCAAATAATCCTTGAAGATCACTCCCTAATAGAGATATAACCCTTTTCACAGATGCCTTCTTATGTTTTGCTATTTTGTATAGATCCGAAAATCTGTATTTTAGAGGGGAGCCATTAATCCAATTATTTTCCCAGAATATGGTATCCTCACCATTGCCTACTTCTATTGATGTAAAATAGTTAAGAATGTTGAAGCAAGACTTAAGTTGTTGCCAAATTAGGGAGCATTTCCTATCTGTTAAATTAAGCAAGACCCCTAGCCCAAATCTAAAACAGTATCTGGCTTTTAATAATCTGAGCCATTTTAAATTTGAGGCACAAGTCCAGAATTTCCATAGTAATTTACATTTAAGGGCTACACTAAAATTCCTAAGATTGATAATGCCCCAACCCCCATGTTATTTGGACCTACATAAAGCTGCCCATTGCACTAAGTGATATCCTTTGTTGTTTGAAGGTGTAGATTGCCAAAGAAATCTACTTCTAAGCCAATTAATTTCCTTTTCAACTCTTTTGGGAAGGTGTAATACCGAAAGGTAGTAGGTTGAGATCGCAGATAATACAGTGTTTACTAGAGTTAATCTGTCCCCTAAAGAAAGGAATTTTGCCTTCCATGTTGACAACTTATTTAAAATCTTCTCTATGACTAGCGTCCAATCCTTAAATGTGGCCTTTCTATGATACAGTGGAAGGCCTAAGTAGCTAATTGGTAAAGTTCCAACTTGACATCTAAGAATGTTACACCCATACTCCACTGCAGTTCTAGGGACACTCGCACCAATCAAGGAGGACTTTTTGAAATTTATCTTAAATTCAGAACAGGTCTGAAAACAACAGAGAATTTTCTTAATATTTATCAAGTTATTTGTTCCTGAGGAGAGAAAGAGAATTGTATCATCAGCATATTGAATGTTAATTATATTTGGACCATCATTTGGAAATTGGATCCTCAAAATAATCTTTTTATTTGCTATCAATGACAACATCCTATTTAAAATATGGGAGACAGTAATAAACAAAAGGGGGGACAAAGGATCTCCTTGCCTAAGCCCATTAGTTGCACCAAAAAATCCCGTAGGAGATCCATTAGCTAAGATGGAGAACCTAACAGTTGAAATACACATATACATCCAAGAGATCCATTTGTCTCCACAGCCAAGTCCCTTAAGAGAACTCAGTAAAAAAAATCCCAATTCACATTGTCAAAGGCTTTCTCAAAGTCTAATTTCAAAATAAAATCAGGAACATTTGTAGACTTCATGTAATCTAATGTTTCTTAAGCAACCAATAAACAGTCACCAATGTATCTCCCGGAGAAGAATGCACACTGAGAGCCATCAATGATATCATTTAGGAGAGGGGTAAACCTAGAGGCTAGACATTTACTAATGATCTTGTAAGTACTGTTAAGTAAGCTGATGGGCCTGTAATCTTTGACACATTCTGCACCTTCTTTCTTAGGGATAAGTGCAACGAAAGTTTGTTTTATTGGCCTGAGAAAATCTGGATCTGATACTAGGTATAGTTTATGGAAAATTGCCATTAAATCAAGATACAGTAGTTCTCAAAATTCTTGAAAAAATAATAAGGAGAATCCATCAAGGTCAAGGGATTTACCTCCAGGAAGATCAAAAATACTTTTTTTAACTTTTGCTATGGTGAATTCTTCCTCTAGTAAATCTGGATTGATGATCTTTTTAGGTAGCAGGACATCCCAGTTCAGAGATACCCTTAATCTAGAGTACTTGTTGAATTGTTTAGTAAAGTGATTTTCAAGCTCAAGGCAAATCAAAGAAGGGGAGGTCAGAATACTGCCATTAACATTAAGAGAGAAAATCATGTTTATTCTTCGACATTTAAACATATTAAAATACTCTCTTATTTATTACTTGTAGTTGCACTTCATAAATGAAAATTTTCCTATTAAGAATATTCTGTTCCCATAAACGTTACAAGCGTAACCTTGTTGTGTCAACGGTAAACAAAGCTTGAGGTATCTTTATTTTTTACGCTCTTTTATGATGTTAATATCTTATGAGATGAATGTAATTATTTTCGAGTTGTAATTTCTGTAACAAAAAAAAAGTAAGCTTTGTCTTGATGGGCATGTTGATTATTTATATTTTCAATTTTAGTATTTTAAGAATATTTTCTTATTAAGAATATTTTGTTCATCTATAGTAGTAACGTTCCGATTAAGGGTGAAAATTTTCTTATTAAGAATATTTTGTTCCGGTAGCCGTTTCAAACGTTACCTTGATGGGTCAACCGTAAACAAAGATTGAGGCCTTTTTTTTTTTTTTACACACTTTTCTGATGTTAATATCTAACGAAATGAATGTAATTATTGTTGATTAGTAATTTCCGTAAATAAAAAAAGTAAGCTTTGTAACGAAGATTGAAATGGAACAAAGGATCGAATGAGAAAATCGTTAATATGTCCACATCTTGAGATGCGTATCAAGCCCGAGCCAACTGCTTAATCCTCAAATTGCACCTTGCCACTCTGTCCGAATTTCCTCTTTGAACTTACACCCAAAATTAAGTATATAAAATTGCAAAAAGAGGAAGTCAAAATTTCCAATTACAGAAAAAATAAGGAAATTTCTGTCCCTCTCGCATCTCCACTGCTTGGCCCAGACTCTGTCGAGGAAGAGCGCCTTCTCCTCTCTCCCACCTTCTTATCTCCGATCCAAGTAAAGTTTCCTGGTCTCCACTTTTCCAAAACGTCGTCTTCACAAACTTGGAGAACACGATCCCCCCCAGAAAACTTCCAGATCAAGACGCCAATACGAGCATCTTTGCGATATATGTATGTGTGTCTCTTCTATCACCCGGAATTGGGGTTTTTTCTTCAAGCGTTTGCTTGTAAGCGCTCGATTTGGTGGAAGAATTCGTGTCGTCTTTCTTTCTTTCTTTCTGGATTGCGCATGATGTAGCGAGGAGAAGGCGGAATCTTGTGAGGTTTTGGGGGAGGTGAATTGGTTTTTCTAATGCCATTTGATAGGATTGCGGCGGTGTTCGCTGCGGTGACGAGTCCAACGGTGGTGGCGCGTTCGTCCGATTCGCTGGCGTCCGGTGGTCAGCACCAGCGTCTCGGTGGGCATGCGGATTCTGGGGAGGGGAGCTCTCTCCGGGTTTCGTCTTCGCTGCAGGATTTCTCGACGTTCTCGAAGTTGGACCCGGATCATTGTGGTGGATTGGATCGGGAGTACGCCTACAGGAAACAGTTCCGTGGTTTGCTTAGGGAGGGCTGTGGGGGACCAAGCTTCTCGAAGGAGAAGGGTTCGTCGTCGTCGGGGTCGGTGATTGCTCGGAGGAAATGGGCACGGATGGCCTCGTTTGTTCTCTGCCTTGTGTTTCTGTTTTCCCTGATTTTTGCGTGTTCGATGTATATAGGCGGGCGTTGGTCGTGGAGGAAGGTGAATTATTATGTAATACTTGATTGCGGGAGCACTGGTACTCGGGTTTATGTCTACGAGTGGTTGGTCAATCCGAAGAATGGGAATGGTGGTTTGCCCATTGCCTTGAGATCTTTGCCAGAGGGTGTGAGGACAAAATCAGCTGCACAGAGTGGTCGTGCCTATCAGCGTATGGAAACAGAACCTGGTTTTGACAAGCTTGTGCGGAACGAATCTGGTTTGAAGGCTGCTATGATGCCACTATTGCATTGGGCGGAGAAGCAAATACCCAAGTACGCCCATAAGAACACGTCAGTTTACCTTTATGCTACAGCTGGTGTTCGTAGACTGCCAACTTCTGATTCGAAATGGCTTCTAGCGAAGGCATGGGCGATTTTGAAGAGGTCATCATTCTTGTGTCAGAAGGATTGGGTGAAGACCATCTCTGGCATGGAGGAAGCTTATTATGGATGGATAGCTTTGAACTTCCACAAGAATGTGTTGGGTGGTTTACCGGCTAAAGAGACATTTGGTTCTCTTGATTTAGGTGGATCATCACTACAAGTTACTTTTGAGACCAAGGAAGCGATGCATGATGAGACAGATTTGAAACTAAGCATAGGCGAAGTCAATCATTATCTGAGTGCTTACTCTCTCTCAGGCTATGGACTAAATGATGCATTTGACAAATCTGTGGTTCATCTGATCAGACAACTCCCAAGGAACAAAATTCAAGATTTAAAAAATGGCAGAGTGGTGCTCAAGCATCCATGCTTGCAGACTGAGTATAAACAGAAGTACATATGTTCACAGTGTATGGCTTTAAACCAAGAAGGAAGCCCTTTAATTGGAGGGAAGAGTATAGGGAAACGTCAAAAAGGGGTTCCTATTGAATTACTTGGTGCTCCTCAATGGAAAGAATGCAGTGCTCTTGCAAAGACAACTGTCAATTTATCTGAGTGGTCAGATTTAAGTTCTGGAATTGATTGTGATATTCAACCTTGTGCACTCACAGATAACGTGCCTAGACCACAAGGGCGATTCTATGCCATGTCAGGATTTTTTGTGGTTTTTAAGTTTTTTAACTTGACTGCTGATGCTTCTCTTGATGACTTGCTGCAGAAAGGTCAGGAATTTTGTGAAAAAACGTGGAAAATTGCCAAGAATAGTGTTATTCCACAGCCATTCATCGAACAATATTGCTTCAGGGCACCGTATGTTGCTTCACTGCTGAGAGATGGCTTACATATTGGGGATTCTGATGTCGTTATTGGCTCCGGTAGTATTACTTGGACACTTGGTGTTGCATTGCTGGAGGCTGGGCGGGCATTGTCAAGTCGGATGGACTTCCCTGGATATAGAATGCTCCCAAGAAAGATAAACTTGATGTTTATTATTATTTTATTGTTGTCACCATTGCTTATCTTTTGTGCAATATCACTTGCTGGTAATTGGTTGAGAAGATATTTTCGTAGAGCATATCTCCCACTTTTCAGGCATAATAATGTAACCAGTGGTTCTGTTCGCAATATGTCGTCTCCTTTCAACTTCCAGCGGTGGAGTCATATCAGTTTAGGTAAGTCTTTCATAACGTCAATTTTATAATGCCTACTTTGCTCATAGAGAATTTTGGATTTACTACCTTAATTAGTTATCATTCTTTGAATACCTTAAGATTATAGGTTGTATTCAACAAGGTTATTAAGGCACCATGGCGCTGAGCTTGGGCTCCTAGGTGCCATTAATTAATTAAGTTTTTTTTTTCAGATTGATAGGTACACTTACAATTAAGTAAACAATACACTATTAAATAGAATTATGTATTAATAAATCTACTTTAAACTTAAGTAAACACCAACTAACATTGTCAATATGTAAAGACAATAATTAAACAACAAGAAAGTTATACCATCAATATAAATGTCACAAATTAACTTCTAAATAAAAGTCATTACTCAATAATAAAATCAAAAGGTCTTAATGAAACAAAAATGAAAGACAATAACAATTAGTTTACTCTATACTATACTAAAAAAAAAACAAAAAAAAACATGAATACTAGATATGGGAAGATGAAATCCAAGATAAAGGAGAAAAGTGAAAGGGGAAGATGTGAAAAAGATGAGTAAATGAAGTTTACCTTGTAAATAGGGAGAGAAGAGGAGATGTGAACTCGCTAGAGAAGAGGCTGGAAAAGTCACCGAAGGAGGAAGAGGCCACCAGAGATGGTGGAGGTCACCGGAAGGGAGGAGGGTGTTGGAGGAGAGGGGGAGGAGTGGTGGCTGCCAGTTGTAAGAAAAGGGGGTGTTAGTTTAGGGCCGAAGAAGCCCCAGAAATTTATTTTAAACCTGCAGATCCCTGCTAGATCCATTACTGGATCAAACAAGGATCTGCCAAACCTATTACAAAGTTGGGTGTGTAAATGCCCAATGTCTTATTAACACTTGGGCACTTAGGCGCCCACCTCAATAACCTTGGTATTTAATGTCCTTTTGTTCTTGACTTCATTACTTGTTGTTGTAGATATTCTCATTAACACATTCTATGTCACTTAAAATTATCTTAGGTTATTGTTGCTGTTTGGATATTTTTCCATAAAACTAGTCTTTTGTGTATATTCTATTATTTCACCGTCTCCAGCTATAAGCCTCCATCTGATATAGCATTTTAGGTTCCCAATCACTTCCTAAACTAGCTACCAGGAATGCTACCATTGATTCATTGTTAAATACAGGATGTAATATTTGCTTCTAGGCTTTATGAATATATACCATGTACCATTAGAAAAACTAGTAAATTGGGCATGTGGATTGCACATTTAAATTTATACGTAATTTAATTACTTATAATTAGCATACAAAATATTTATATACATTAAATTTCTATTGAATTAAATTCTAAATAAGTTTATATGATATACAAAAAGGTTTCTTCAAAAATTTTATTTTTCTATTTACAAAATGTTAATACAAATTTCTCATTGAGAGTACAACTTGAAAAAAAAATTATAGCAATTTCATTTGTTAGAATACATATTCTCACGTGTGTATCAAGTCAAATAGCATATAATGTTTTACTCTTCAAGAAATAATGTTTTATGGTGATTCAAAATAACATAGCGATAAAAGTAAGACGCCCCAGAGTATTAGTTAACTAATGTATATAATCAACATGTTAATTCATTTTTTAATAATATCAACATAATATTTGTTAATTACCTGAATTTTATATTTTTCTTGGGCAAGTTAATACATGTGCTGTGTCATATAATAGTTCAAGAAAGTCTACAAAAAAATTTGTTTTAACAAACAATGTATGAATTCAGCTAACAAATCAATAATAATAACCATTGAGTATTGTATTGTACTGTATCATATTCAATGCACCCAGAATTCTGAGCTTCATGTTACTCCTATCAAGAAACAATAGTTCTGTTGAATAGATAGGCACAAGCTTCCAAGATAAGGATCCCTTTGTCAATTATGGCAAGAGTAATAATTACGTGATATAGATTTAAAAAAGTATAAAGAACCAAGAGAAGAAAAGGAGATGAAGTACGAAGAAGAATAATAAAAATTAAAAAAATTATTAAAACTAGGAAGGAATAGTATCCATGATAATTAATGTCCCTAACATTGATACCAGTGTGGGGTTGGTCATCCTTTAACTGGAGCAAATGTATTAAATGATATAACTATGAGGATTTCAAGCATAGCTAACATCCTTCAAAGAAGAATAAGGAAGATGAAGAAAATAATTAGAACTAGGAAGGAATAATATCAATGACAATCAATATCGCTAACAATGATACATAATCTGGGGCTTGTCATCCGTTAAATGGAATAAATATATTAAATGATATAACATAATCCTATGAGAATTTGAGGAATAGCTAACATCCTTATAACAGAAAAAACTATTTTTTTAGCTACTAACTATAGAAAATAAAAGATATCTATGCTCCCACAACCACATGACTATGGAGAGTGTCTGAATCATGATCATTAGTCCTAACCAACATGCCCTTGAAAATTATTGCATGATGCTGTTGTGATCTAGACATTATAGTATGGACATGCTCTTAACACTACAGTGTAAATTCAACTATTGACATTCTTCTTAACATAAAGGGTGTATGCTGTGGGTATTTCACAACTATATGCTTCTTATATTCTCCACATAAGCTAGTTATGTTGTGTGATATTCGGAACAGTTTGCAAACAAGAGGCAATAGATGGCAGGCAGAAACAGAACTTGGACCCTAAAAGCTTATGTTCACTATTGTCAGATTAAATACTTAAAATGTGGTTAAGTTGAGAGACCTTGATTAATTGGTTGTTAAAGAACACTATTCCGTTGTAGTAAAAATGCTATTGGTGTCAAGAGTAGTCAGAATGAATTTTCTCAGAAGATATTTCGCTTCATGGAGGCCTCCATGGAGACTCTGTTTTGTGCCCTTGCCATTTTTCTCCTACATGTATCCTCTATTTATATTACACTTCACCTACAAAATATAAAATCTTAATTCACTTTACTCACGAGTCATGACTGTTTTGGTATGTCTATTTGTGTTGAATCTCGATTCTCGACTTGATCTGATTTACAAGATCCTGACATCATCTTTGATGGGATCCAAATTCAAGAATTTATCACAAAGAATGATACAAGATTGAGTAAAGTTTGCCAATATAAAAAGAAAGAACAACTAATGGAAATTCCGCTCTTTTTAAAAAATTCAACTGAAAATACATTTCCCAAACTATTGAGGTGAAGAACTTTTGACGGTGTCAAGGGCAAAAGTCAATAAGCCTTTTTTTTTTGGTGACCAAAACAAAGAGAAAAAACTGCCTAAGCATCCCTTGGAGAGCACTGCAGGTTTGGTATGCAAAAATGTGGTGTTACTATAAGTGGGAGTCACATTCTTTCGCATTGAATAATTATGATATTTGTACCCTTTTACTCGCAAATTATTTCTTAAGCAATTTGTGCCATTGTATATTTTCATGACAATTTGGTAAATTATTACTAAGCATGTTTCAAGAGCTTCTTCAAAATGCATGGTGTCTTTTTCTGTGTTCGTCCCTTTACAGACAGTTCATAAAGTTTGTTTTCAGTATCTTTGAGACTATTCTAGTACAAAATGTGTGGTTCTATGGATACATGGCTGTAGGCATCCTATTTTTCTTTTTCTTTCTACCGTATGGATGGAATCATCATGATACAAAGTAAATGTGGTTAAATTTTTTATTGTAATTTGATTATTATAACTCCTAATTCCAAAATTCTTAAGTTTTACCAAAATTTAACCAGTCAAAATTAAAATCAATCAACATTTTGATGAACTCCAAAAATGAAAAATTGTAAGATTAGAGTATGTTGTAGACAGAAGTGAATAAAAAGGCAATGGATTTTGATTTTTGAAATGGAAAAAATAACAAAAACCATGTTACCTCTAGGATGTGTGGTTTGCATGGTTTTGATGGATTTGGAAGGAGTTGGATGGATATTTTCAAATTCTAGTGTTTTGTTTGGTCAATTCCTCACATTTAACCAGAAGAGTAAGGGGACGAGGAGAAGTTGTGCAAATTGCAAGGTATACCAACGCCATCTTTTTTACCCTCGTGGGGAACACTAGCATTTAAAATTTTGTCTTGAATGTGAGAGTTAATTGCTACTAACCAAACACCACAATTTCAATTACAAACCAAACTCCAGATTTTTGACTCATAGATTTGGAATTCTCACTCCTAGTTTGTTCAATTATAATTGAAATTGCAACTCCTAACATAATGGCCTTTTAGTATTGAAACATAGATTTGCAGATGGTGGCATGCATGCATGGATGATTTTATGTTTCAGAAGAAATATCCATAAATTTTCAGATTTGTTTTTGAGATTTTCGAAAAGTTTCAGGACCAAATCAAGGATTTCTTTGAAAGACATTCAACGATGTTTTTAAGAACTAGAGAAACTAGCTGCAAGTTGCCTAAGAGCTTTTTTGTCCTCCAATTTTTTTTTCTGAACTGTAGCGGCTTTTGGATAATTTTTCGAACATAATTCTTGCTTTCACAGTTTTCTTCCTTTTTCCTTTCAACGATGACGTAGGGTCTAGTCCTCCCTCACGGAACACACAAAGATAGGTTTGGTGGCGTAGAAACCAATCTAGGATTGCATTTCATTGCTTCTTCTTCACCGACGCCAATGAGCAGTACCTCATGATTGTTCACTTTTACATGGAATAACAGCAACAAGTGATGCACCAAGCAACTCTTTGGTGACTTGATACCTGTGCTTCGACAACCTTGGAGCAGAGGAAATTTGTTGTTGCTGTCATCATTGTCGATTCCTATGGTTGCATGTCCTCCTCCATTGTCATTCGCTTGTCTGTTGTCTCCCATGTGATTGATGATGAAGGTGGAGGTAGTTCCACTGCAGGGAGCTAGGAATAAACAAAAAAGAATAGAGTGAGAAATGGGTGGATTAGTTACCTTTGTCTTAATTCTTTGGAGGGTTCTACATTGGAAAAATAAATCAAGGAGACAAAACGTGAAAGATGTGTGTGTGTGTGTGGGTGGGTGGGTTAAAAGATTGTTCGTCATGGAAGTGGTGGTGCCATCTGAACAGCAGCAGAAGCCTGCTGACTCAAAGAGTAAAGAGAATAAACACCATGATAGAAGTCTCTGCTACATGTATATAGGAGAGGAAGAGGGTAGAAGATAAGTGGACCCTAATCCAGAGGAGTCCACAAAACACAATAGATAAAAACTCTTATTCTAAAGTTACTCTAACGCATGTATCTCTAACATGTGTGTAAATGCAAGAGAATGAAGTAAGGTCTCTCCTATATGTATATAGGAGGGGAAGAGAGTACAAGATAAGTGGATCCTAAGCCAGATGAATCTATGAAACACAATATATAAAAACTCTCATCTAAAATTACTCTAGTACATATTCTCTGGCATGTATATGTGTATAAATGTGTTCCCATGTTTTTTAGAGCAAAAAGAAAGCCCATATTCAATTTATTTTGACTGCCAATTACCTTCTTTTGGTACCCAAGAATATCTATATTGTCCATGGTATCTCCTTTCTTGTTATGCCTTAAAGTGTATTGCATGAAATCATTCCAGTCAGTTGATTAACTGGCAGCCTCACTGATTGAGTTGATTAATCATTTTAAAGGGAGATTAATCAGTTACTACTGCACCATATGAATATTGATTACTGGTTTTCTGAACCTTGCTTTCATCTATATTGGCCATGTTTTGTTTGCAACAATTACATAAATCAAACAGTCTCTTTCTTTTAGTACTGTCCATGAGCGAAAATTGTTTTATCTATAGTAGATAGATCTGTAAAAATTGTTAACACCTGTTTGAGCTAAATTCAAGCTCATTTTAATTTTAAAATGGTCAAGCTCATTTATAGATTCTCAGACTCTGTTAGAATTGCATTTCTTTCAGCATTTAATTGATGTCAACTAGTTGATTCAATCTTATCTTCTATTGCTTCTAAGTAGAATTTATTTTTATCAGGTGCCTAATAATTGTACTTGTATGTTATTAATTGTTTCATATCCTGGTGTTTTTCTAAAGGTGATGGTAGAGGAAAGACACCCTTAAGTCCAGTTGCTGGTGCTCAGCAGCATCATTTTGGATCAGGAAATATGTCTGGAGGAAGCATTCAGCTTATGGAATCTCCGTCAGACTTATCTGCTCTCAGCAGTGTCTCACATAGTTATTCTTCTGGTAGCTTAGGTCAAATGCATTCTGACAATGGGAAAGGGTCGGTTTGGGTACCACATAGAAGTCAGATGCAGCTCCAGAGCCGGAGATCACAGTCTAGAGAAGATCTCAGCTCTTCTTTGGCAGATGCTCACTTGGTGAAGAGCTAGCAGATATGCACAGTTGAGTCTGGTATGAGTGCCTCAGTTCGTTTCTTCAAGTTTGTATAAATAACAAAGTTCAAAGTGGTTTCTGATAGAGCATTAAAGCTATTATCATATGATTCTATTTTCAATTGCTGCTTCTAGCGACTCACCTGTATTTATATATTGATGATTTTTCAATGCCTTAATTAGGGCTGACAAAATTCATGACTAGAATCTGCCTATACATGAGTAATATGAATGGTTAATATGTAGTAAAACTTTTTTATAATATTTTCTATACTGCACTTGCTCGGTGATTCTGTGTATTTCTTAGTGGCTATATCTTTCAACAGGTATCCTGTTTGAGTAACTGGTCTCCAGATTAAATGCCCTACTGATGACGTCATTCTTCTACATTCTGCAAGAGGTGCATGATTGCCACGAGATTTTGTTGACAGGACAGATTCAGATACCTTATCCAAAAAATTAAAGCTATCCTCAATTTGTTTCATTATACTTATTATCACGTCATTTCTTATTATGAATTTTTATTTTTTGCCTTGTGAACTACGGTACATATATTGCACTAGAAGATACCTACTAACAATTTTAATTTTTCCACCAAATCACAGTGGATATGTTCCCAAGAAGGAAAGTGCCATCTACTCCAGTTTTGTTCATGGGCTCAGGTAATAAATATATTGCTTTCCATAGTTGAATTAACACATTTCTTTTAAATCTGCAAATTCTTACTGTAAACTTCTCAAGTTCTACTTTTATAGTCACCTGTGATTGATGCAACCTTTATAGAAATTTCCTTCTCCTTCCAGAT
The DNA here is from genome assembly GCA_024699735.1 of Posidonia australis. Taxonomy (NCBI): domain Eukaryota; kingdom Viridiplantae; phylum Streptophyta; class Magnoliopsida; order Alismatales; family Posidoniaceae; genus Posidonia; species Posidonia australis. The sequence goes on from JAMKQA010016964.1 coordinate 21,365, forward strand.
AATTTGGTTTCCGTTGAGCATGACATTCAAAACTCTCTAACTGAATTTCCTCCATGTTTTCTGAATCGTCTCCATTTTTCTAGCCACAACCATCATCCATTTCTTGAGAAAAGTTCAGAATAAATATTGCTTTATTTTTTGCATTTGATTAGAAAGTGGAATGCTATCGCCACCTGGGAAGCAGAAGCTGAATCTTATAGGGTCAACTTTTTCAATTGCCAAAAGGAAG
>JAMKQA010016965.1:0-22639 GCA_024699735.1 Posidonia australis
TCAGTGAATTTTAATGGGTTTTAGTGTTTTATTGGGTCATGTGGGCTAATGTGGGTCTGATTGGGACCTACGTGGACTAGGGTTTTGGTGGTCGCGACTAGAGCATCAACCGGAGGAGCCTGCTGCCAAATGAGCTCAAAATTAGGGTGTCTACATAATCCTTAGATGTTCAAACATTTACTCAAATGTGCTCAAAAATTGCATTTAAAACCCTGAGCTTCATTAAAATAGTTCTGAATGCATGCTCCTTTGTTTAAATTGCAAATTAAACCTTTGAAATTTAAATATATACTCAGATGCGCTCAAAAATTGCATTTTAGCCCCTAAATTTCACTGATTTCTCACTGAATGCATATTTTCTTGAGAGAAATTGCATAACAGTCCTTGAACTTCCTGTTTTTCAAACTTAAGCTCATTTTCTTGCACACCTTGAATTACTTCAGAATTGTTTTAAACACATGTTTTACTGACAAAATTGCATATTGAACCCTAGGAATTTTGAATTTGACCAAGAATGCACAATTTTGCACATTTGACCTCAGATTTCTTCAAAATTACACAAAATGTGTTTTCCTATGTTTTTTTTGTGGTTTAACCACAAAATTTTAGTCTTCATTTAGAATTTGGGAATTTTGCATAAAAGCCTTTGGCATTTACATTTTTTACTTACACATGCATTTTGAACATTTTGTTCCTTTTTTTCATGCATATTTTCTCATGTCTTCTCCCTTGCCATGTACACGTTTCCAACCCATTTCAAACTTGATCTTTAAACCGTTTCTCGGATTTCTTCTGATTTTCACGATTTTGACTTGATTCGAATTTCCATCGCCCATAGGCATACATTAACCAGTTAAACAATGCCATCATGGACCCGAATGAGGATTATTTACTCTCTTTTGATTTCTTTTCACAGATTTCTTAAGTTTTCGCTATTTTACGTGCCATTTTCCAAGAATTCCTGATTTTCACGATTTTCCTCATCTCCCCCAGGCATACAGTGAAGTGACATTTTCAATGCCTACATTTGTCCCTCGGATTATCATTTGTTTTCTTTTATTCACTTACTCTCTTCGATTTGGCATGTTTTCCAGCCATATTAGGCATGTGCACTCGAGATGAACAAGCATACACACAATAGGCCTTCAGCAAGCAAGAAACCTCGAAAGACCGAGTTCCTCAGGTGCATGGGGGTGCCTAACCCCTTCCCCATGCATAACAAGAATCCTTACCCTTTCTCTGACCTGCAATGGCCAAGTGTTACATCCATTAGGCACGGAGCATGCATATGTTTTTCTCGCCTTGGTTTTCTTTTGGTTTTTCCTTTGTGTTTGGTTTTTCTCGTCTTTCCATTAAAAGACTAGGTGGCGACTCATTTTCTTATCTTTCCATGGTGTTTCCGAACCCAGTCTTCTTCTCCAGATTCACTATCTTCGCCGTGACCATATTGGGACTCCTCGTGTGCTTCCATGCACATAGGAGAGCCATGTAGGGTTCCACTGGCATGGTCACACTTGTTTATCTTCCCATACTTGTTTTACCCTTGCATCATCTTATGCTTCAATGCAAACATATATCGACATTCAAATGCCTACATTGCCACACATGCGAGTAGATAAGCTAGGTAACACTGATTTATCAGGTGTATGGAGGTGCCTAATACCTTCCCCATGCGTAACAAGAGTCATTACTTTTTCTTTGACACACACTGATCCATGTGTTGCATCCATTCAGCACAGATTTTTGCTTCTGCACTTTGGCCTTGTTTTTTCGCTTTCTTTCTTTGAATTTCAATTTTCCGCATCTCTCGAATTTAATAGACTAGGTGGTGACTCCTTTTCCTTGTCCCTTTTATTTTGTTTGATTGTGATGTTTTTCTCTTTGAGTAGAGCATCCTTCCTCAAACTTGTCTCTTCGTCGTGACCTTATCGGTCCATGGTTTGGTTTTCGAATCTGACTCGTAGGTCAGTCACCGACATGGTCACAAGAATTGGTGAATCCTCTGGGGATGTTAGAATCTAGCTTTCGTCTTTGGTTTTCTCCTTTCTTGTTTGGCTTCCTTCATGTGTGTTTGTTTGCTTATACTTGCATTAATGTCTCTTCTTGCCTTTTGTCTTGTGATTGTTTTATTTTACACATGTATGCTATGCCACCTCACTTGCACATGCCATGATTATGTCTTTTGACATGATGTTTGTTTCTTTTCCCCAATATGATCACAACACCAACACATGCCATGAACATGCCTTTTCCTTAATGTATGATGATTGCACGTCTTGTTTGATTGTTTTCTTCCCTTTCAGCATTAATCTTAGGGAAATTAGAGACATGTGTGCCTCTCCCATTGGTTAATCTAAATAATTGCAAGTAAAAGGAACAATGGCTAGGCACAACTAGAGACACAAACACTTCCCTTTTTTTTCTTGGTTTGAAAAAAAATGCACGTAAAAAACATCAATCATATTTGCATGAATGAATCATATAGGAGCATGCATCCTCTCTTCTCCTGAGTCCACTTATAGTTTGTGAAGGACTATCTTGGTTTACTATTCTATTGCATTGGCATAGGATGGGGTAGCGGTCTATTCCCCCTTGTCCAGAGTCGTGTCAGTGTTAGTAGAGGGTACAACCCATGCTTTCGTAGGATCGAGGCTCCTAATACACCACCCACTTGTTGCCTGATATTTGGCCAAGATTAAAAGCAGAGACTTACTTTTTTGCCTTGAGTCGAAGACCCAAGTACCCATGAGAGAGTCTAGAGTAAGCAATCCCATAGGACACACCTAGATGGTGAGAGAGTGCATATTAGATGCATCCATGTGCATGTGTGCCATTCATACTACCATAATAAGCGTTGCATTGTGTTCTTTGGTTCAGGTAATAACCCTAGTTTCTTGTTCATCTTAGGTCAGCGTGTGAGCTCCTTAGTCGAAGCTCGAGAGTTTCTTTCGCTAACTCCCCCTTTGAGAAAGTTTTCTTAGCCACCTTTCCCGAGCTACTTGTCACCTCCGACGATAGTTCGTCATTGGACTCATCTTCCTGTCTACTGATGTAGCCCCATCCATACTCTCTCATGATCCACGATGGCCCAATGCGACAGTGAGCCCTTTCTCTCTACTATTTTGGAGGGGATGCTGGTTTCGATACCTCATTCCTTTGTGACTTCCATTGTACCTTCCACTCTCCCCATGTATCAATTCCAAGCACCTTGTGGTTCCTTGCCTACTACTGCAAGGCACTGGTAGACCTTGTTCGGTCTGGAGCCCGTTATCAAGTCTGTCACGGTGACCACCACTCGGGCTCTAGAGGCATTGGTGTCCTTCCCACTTCAAGGCTCTATTACTTTTGACACCTAGCCTAATGCGACAGCATCTCTAGTAGGTTTTGTTTTCTCTGGACAGTCTAGTTTCTAGCTTCCATTGGTATCCATCCTGGTTTTGCTCCTAGCCCTAGTACTGCCATCTAAGGGTCCTCTCCCATGCATGCACAACACCTGTTGTCTCTTGCCCAGAAGCTGCAAGGCATGACTATGTCATTGGATCCTACTTTGACCTCATCTATCCCTCCTATTCTTGAGGTCCCTCTACAGCTCGCTCCTGCACTCTGGGCGAACCCCACTACACCGCCACCTCAACAATCGCCCAAGCATCTGGTCTCCCTAGTGATGGTGGTGTCGACTCCACCTACTGCACCTTCACCACACACTGCAAAGCATATTCCTCCATCACTTGGTGGCCAGCCCCTTGGTCTGGTAGGAGCGTAGTAGCCCTATAACCCACTACCTGGATCAATCCCAACATAGCAACTGTTGCTCCCATACTCTGCACCTCACTTAGCACTGCATATTGCCTCTCTCTCTCCCCTACATTAGATATAGACCCCTGCATTCATGACACAACACTCTACACCCCAACATAAGTATGCCAGTTGTAACCATGCCGGCGACAACCTCGAAGGTTTTGAAGCGAAAGGCCAAAATACATGAGGGATTGGCAAAGTCATGGCAAAACTAATAAAAATAAAAATGCAAATGTAGGAGTCGCCACCTAGTCTATTAATATGGAAGACGAGGAAAACCATATAAAACATGCAAATCATGCAATGGAAAAGTAGGTCATAAACCAAAAATGGGTAAGGATCCCTATTACACACAAGGAAGGTATTAGGCACCCTCGTACGCCCGATAAATCGGTATTCTATTGGTTTCTCATTTGCTTATGAAATGTCGGCTTTTCAGCCTTTACCGTATGCCCGAGGGCGATATGCCATGCCATGCTTGGTGTCTTATGCTAAATAAGGGTGCATGATGTGCAGGGGTGTGTCCTAATGCTCAGAAGTATTGCTCATATATCGGGTCAAGTGTCGTTGCAAAGATATTGCATAAATAAGATCAAGGATCTAAGTATTTTGAGTGATTTATCATCCTTGCTTTGCTACATGTCAAATGCAATCTAATATGCACAAAAATAGTTAAAAACAGAGCTATGCCTTCCTGATATATCAAGGAAGAAAACCAGGAAAAAACCCAGAAGCAAAACAAGTCGTGAAAGCCTACTAAAAGCCATATGAAAACCTACTGTGTGCTACTGAAAACAGGCTGATGCGCTTGTTTGGTGCGCCAGACTGGTGCGTCAGTATGGTGCACCACCTAGGTGCTTCTATGTGGGCCAGAAAGATGTATTGAGGGAAAACAGAAGTCCATGCAGTGCCAAATCGCATGAGAATGCATTCTGGAAAGTCATGCAATGTAAAATCCTTCACAAAACTTGGAAAATATGCCTTAAAAGTAAAAGAAATGCAATGACCTGTGGACCTTGTGCTCAAGGGCTGGTAGCCTCACACAAGATCACACCCTGTGCATGCTAAATGAAAGATGCAGGATTCAGCCATGCCACTAGATCATGGGCTGATGCACAAGGTTCTCCACGTAGGAGTAAAGTGCAATCAGCTTACCAGATTCTAGCCAAGGACTGAATATCCAAAGGGAGAAAACAACTAGAAAACAATCTTGTTTAAAACTGAAAACATGCGTGCAAAACCATGGAATATCAGAGAACCAACAGTAAAAGAATCACGCTCAAAATCATCCGGAAAACCATGCAAACAGGGATGCAAAAGTGAGTGTTTTGCACTCTGACCAGTCTGGTGCTCCTAAATGGGGCGCCAGAGTGGTGCGCGGGTGAGGTGCGCCACTCTGGTGCACCATATAGGTGCTTCCCAGAAAATCTGGATCAAACTGCAATCTGATCCAGAACCTGACCCAGAATAAAGATGGGTGATTTATGCTAATGTAGGTTGATTCATGCGGGTATTAAGAGTTAAAAGCATGATGGGATGCATCTGATCACAGCTATCTAATATCATTAAAACAAGATGACTAAATGGGTTCATGGCAAGAATGCATGCAAAATGCAAAGGATACAAACATGGAACAAGTAAACCCAGCAGAACATGTAAAGGATGATCATACCAAGAATATAATAAGGAAAAGATTGCTCATGCAGGCGATATAGTGTAGATTTTTATGCTAGAAATAAAGTAAACATACTTGCAAACAAATATGTAGGTGTGCATGGAGAGCAAAGAGGATAAGTAAATTCATCATTGAACCCTCATGAAGATATAGAAAAATCAAACCATATATGTGGAATTTATAGCATGCTTTACTTCATTGCAAAAGGACAAGAACTCTAAAGGAAAAGTGGGAAAGGGCCTACCTTGTCTGAGATGTTCCTTCATGAACGAAAAGAAAGAACCAAGATAATAAGCTCCTTGATGCTTTGGAAGGGCTGAGAATATCTCTGGTTGCAAGGCAAAGCTTGAGTGCTCAAGTGGATAGTTGCAGAATTCTGGAGAAGGCTAGTGTAGCTGTGTGTCTCTATCTTTCAAGATGATCAGCCCCTTCAAATGGCTGCTTATGGGGTCTATATATAGGAATTTTCCATGGGTAACTCCTAGGAAAGCAAGGAGCCTCGTAAACAAAAAGCCTGGAAGATTCCATGGCATATTCGCTGGTAGAGGTAACAGCCATGGGAGGTGGAAAGCCAGCAGCCAGCAGCCTGAGAAATGGCTGGGCGCCTGGTATGTGCGCCAGGTATATGCACCAGGTTGGTGTGCTAGGTAGGTGTGCTAGGTAGGTGTGCTAGCTAGGTGTGCTAGCTAGGTGCGTTAGGTAGGTGTGCTAGCTAGGTGTGCTAGGTAGGTGCGTTAGGTAGGTGTGCTAGCTAGGTGCTTTCCCCTGCCTATCTGGATTTCTAACTGGGCTGCGGGCCTGCTATAGGTTTTGGTTGGTTTAGCTAATAGGATTCATGGGTCAGCCACATCCAAAGCAATATCCGAAAAGCTCATCTATGAGTAACCTCAAAATCAGGGTGTCTACAGATGCCCCTCCCTGAGCGAGGTCGAGGGACGAAGGGAACCAAGACCGATGCTTAGGGTTGACAAGATATCCCCATTTTGAGGTTACAGAAGGATTGTGTTTGTTGTAGGTAGTAAATCACTTATTCGACAGATGCACCGAAATTCATGACTTGTTCCCAATGCGAATGCAAATGCAAAATGCGTGCAACCGCTGATCTAAATGCTGGGGATGTGATGCCAATGTGAGATGCCAATGCAAAAGCTGATGATGAAAGGCTGATGCAAAGCTGATGCTAACACAAGAATGGGTGCTTGCAAGATGATGTGATGATGATGCTAATGCTGAAAGAACAAGGCAAAAGATAAAGAAATCCTACACACAATGGAAACCACGGGCAGGTAAATTGATAAGTTGTCGGACTCATCAGCCGGATTATTGGGGTTATCAACCTAAGAGACGGGATATGACAAGCCAATCAAGCCTTGTCAACCAGGGTGCCTGACAGTGTGATGGTTGTCAACCGAGTAGATAGGGTTACTAGCCCAAGGGGAAAAAAGGGGCATGACAAACATACAATTTGTTAAGCAAAACAGGGCCCTGTCCACATAGACCAAGGGCAAACAAAGAGATTTCGTGGCCGCGAAAACTTGGAAGAGAAAGGACCTTGACCGCCCGGCCAGAGGGTCAAACAACTGGATTCCGCGCCTGCGAAAACCCAGAAGAGAAAGGATAAGGACCTTGACCACCCGGTTAAAAGGTCAAGCAACTGGATTTCCTGCCCGGGGAAATCCGAGAGAAGGGCTGGGACCTTGACAATCTGGTCAAAAGGTCAAGCTGCAAGATTTCCTACCCAAGGAAATCCGAGAGAAAGGGGCTAGGACCTTGACAATCTGGTCAAAAGGTCAAGCTGCAAGATTTCCTGCCCAAGGAAATCCGAGAGAGGGGCTAGGACCTTGACCATCTGGTCAAAAGGTCAAGCCACAGGATTTCCTGCCCAAGGAAATCTGAGAAACCAAGGACTTTGACCGCCCGGTCAAAGTCAACCAGCCAGACTCCGCGCCCGCGAAAGTCCAGGAGAGGCAAAGGACATTTTATCGCCCAGTCAAAGCGAGCAAGCTGGATTTCGCGCTTGCGAAAATCCAAAAGGGGCACATGACCTTGACCGCCCGATCAAAGTCAACAAGCTGGATTTTGCGCCCGTAAAAATCCAAAAGGGGCAAACGACATTGACTGCCCAGTCAAAGTCAACAAGTTGGATTTCGCGCCTACGAAAATCCAAAAGGGGGAAATGACATTGACTGCCCAGTCAAAGTCAACAAGCTAGATTCCGCTCCCATGAAAATCCAAGAGGGGCAAATGACATTGATCGCCTGGTTAAAGTCAATAAGCTGGATTTCGCGCCCGCGAAAATCCAAAAGGGGCAAATGACATTGACCGCCCGGTCAAAGTCAACAAGCTGGATTCTGCGCCTGCGAAAATCAAAGAGGGGCAAATGACATTGACCGCCTAGTCAAAGTCAACAAGCTGGATTTCGCGCCCACGAAAATCCAAAAGGGGCAAATGAAATTACCATCCGGTCAAAGTCAACAAGCTGGATTTTGCGCCCGCGAAAATCCAAAATGGGCAAATGACGTTGATCGCCCAGTCAAAGTCAACAAGTTTGATTTCGTGCTCGCGAAAATCCAAAAGGTGCAAATGACATTAACCGCCCGGTCAAAGTCAACAAGCTGGATTTCGCGCCCTCAAAAATCCAAAAGGGGCAGAAGGATCTCATCGGCTCAGAAGGAGATCCTGAAAAACAAAGCGATGATCCCTGGATTATCCCCCAAAAAGGAAAACGGCAAAGGTGCCCCTACGGGCAGAACTGAAATATGCTGATTGCTGATGTTGCGGTGCAGAGATTGGCACTCTCGCTAAGATGCGTGTACAATCTCTTCTTTACTGGAATTCTCAATATTGTTTGCAAAAGGTGAGGACATATTTGCAAATATCCATAACTTGAGGGCTTTATTGTAAATTGCCCAATCATGACTGTCTTTAATTGCTGTATTGCCGCCATGCTGTGACATTCGAGATTCTGCTGACAAATGTCTACTTCAAATTAAACTTCCCACATCCTTTGTGGACCGATCTGCTAATTTGCGAAACGTAGGGGGTTTTCTGTAAATTACCCCATGTGGTGCATTTTGTGGGCCATGTGCTTGACATTGTATATCCTGCTCTTGAAACATAAGCTGTGAGGTGCTAGGAGTTGAAACGTAATTTTTACAGCCATTTTGCATTTTAAAGCCTGACTTATTAAATTATTTGTAAGCGGGCCCCTCTGGATAACTGCCATAATTGCCAAGGGACATTCTCCAATTCTATTCCAGATCATTGAGAATGCACGGGGCTTTATACTGCTTGGCCTTTGCATCATATTCTGCTGACTTGATTTCATATCCTCCAAAGCAACATGCATATAATTTTTCTTTTTAATTTTCCTCCTTCTCTTAAAGGGTGTGTCTCTTCCTCTTCTTCCCCATTTCTTCTTTGCATACGAAATCCACTCCCTCTCCTTTCTTCATCTCCCGTTTTCTCCACTCTCCCATTCTCTCTACTCCTCCCTTCTCTTCCCTCCTCTTCACGGCGGCGGCACGCAGGAGGTGCGCCGACGAGGTGCTCTCGGCTGGTGCGGGTGTCCAGCGCGTCGGTGATGTGTGGCGAGGTGCAGTGGTTAGGTGCTTGGTTGACGACGGCGATGGACCAGACCCTCCAAGACTGGTTGGATTGAGGGTCGCCGGCGGAGGTAACATCCGATCTTCCCTCCCCTTTCTGTAGCTTTGCTTGCATTGCTCCTTTGTCTTGGACAGCCGACGGCTTGGATGGGTTCTAGTGGGTAAAGGGGGTGAGTGGCTAGGAGGGCAGCTAGGTGATGGTTGCGGGTTATAGAAGGGCTGGTCGCTGAGCTTGGTGGGTTGGCAGCTACTAGTGGATGATAGTGGGGAGGTGGCGGTTTGGGTGGTGGCTTGGTGGCCACGGGTTGATGATTGGTCGTTGGCGGTGCTCTGGCGGGCAAGGGTTATGGCCTTCGATTGCAGTTGGAGGTGATGGCTGATAGCGGTGGCGGGATGGCTGTGTGGCGGTGATGGGTCGACCGTGTGATGGTGGAATGGGTTGTGGTAATGGAATGTTGGTCGTGTGCTGGTGGCAGGCTGAAGTGGTGATGGCAGTGAAAAGGGTGATGGGTTTAAGTAAAAAGGTTTGCTGCCATGTACTGACTGAACTGCCATATTGCTTCTTATAATAAACTACTTTGAGTCAGTATTGGCCTTTTAAATCACCTTTCTGCTGACCTATGCTTGAATAAAACAATAGCCCAGAATGTTTCTTGTCTAGCCCTTCATAAGCATGTTTCAACTTATAAGTGCAAATTGCCATATAATTCTCACATTTCCATGTAATTACTTGCTTATTATTTAAACTCTTCTATAATGCTGAGCTGTAACTGATGCCTACTTTACCTACATTTCTGTTAGCACGTGCCATTATGCTTCACTTACTTGCTATGCCTTTGCTATTCTGCCATTGACTGTAATATTTTGCACCTGTCATGCTTGTTGCTTGTATTCAACTTTGGCCTTTGCCCCCTTGTAGGATGACCTAGTTCCCGAGGAGGGAACCTCACAGCCTTTCCCGAGATACGTCGTCTAGTTCTCGCTCCCGACGACGAGGTCGTTCTTCGAGGTCACGTGCCTCTAGCAGCTCGGCTCCTGTTGTCCCTGCCGAGGTAAGCCCAAACTAGAAGTAAATGTGCATATTAATCTGGTGTTTTATCTGACTAATGCATTTGTAGGAGTCCGACAATTTTGAGGGGCGTCTGCTAAGCGACCATCACATCTGTGAGGGTCTAGATTTTGGGGTAATCTTCCTGCTTTAACAAGCTTTAATTGCTCTTGACTTGGCATTAATTTTGTTCTTGACATTTCAGGAGGGGGACGTAAACCGGATCATGCGGTGCCACTAGGGCCTGATGCTTGACCATTTCCACCGTCTACCGGCCTTCTTGTAGGACTTCCTCCTTCACCGATCTTCATTTGGAGGTTTGTTTCGCATACCCATCATTCACGGCCATTATAACTTCTTCAGGGCTTTGGTGGAAAGGTGGAGGTTTGAGACGCACACTTTCCATTTCCCATTCGGAGAGCTGATCGTCCTTCTTGATCAATGGGCTCTGTTGACGGGTCTTCCCTTCGGCGACGAGCCGATTATAGGTGAGACCACTCACGGTATGCACCTTGCTCCCGCGCACTTAGGCCGTGTTCTTCCAAAGCCACCTCGGGGGAAATATATGATCATAGTAGGGATAGCTGAGAGAGTGGGACAAATTCTGGCCTAGTCCCGAGCCTGACAGCGAGGAGGCAGACTTTGTACTGAGGCATTTTCTGCTGGACATTCTAGCCATGATGTTCTGCGATTCATCTGCTTATTGCATTCATGCTGATTGGATAGCATATTTAACCAATCTGGAGCATCTGGATCATTATGATTGGGCCGGCGCCAGTTATACCTGGTAGATCTGCGGGCTTGACAATGTGGTTAAGCTTGGGCACCACTCTTATGTGGGGCTATACCCTCTACTGACTGTAAGTATTTGCTTTCATTACTTTTGCAAAACAAAATTTTTGTATGCTTAATATTTGATATACAGGCTTCTGTCTACCATTTCCAGTATTGGATCATGGAGCATATCACCAGAGGGCATAGTTTCGGTTGCCTTCGGGACAAGCTTCTGCCCCTTCCCCGCAAGTGGGTCGAGCCTGACCATCGGGCTGCTGCTGGTCTATAGTTACGAGTTCTACCGGTATCTACTGGACCTAGTAAATCTCGAGGATGTAAGTTTCCTTTCCTTTTTTATGCGGTATCCTCTTAATGCTTGCTTAAATTGCTTATATATTTCTCTTGCCTTATAACAGGTTCGTCTGCGCCCGTTCTTTAGATACGATGGCTTTGAGTGGGCTCCCCTGAACTCTGGCCGCATTCTTAGGGACAAGCAGGTGAAGTTTTATTGCATGAAAAAGTCGGCTTATTTCCTTCTGGGGCGAGTGCAGCATCAATTTCTGAATGAGTTCTGCATTCCTGCCCCTCTTCTTTCTGATATGGATTGTCCAGCTATGACTCGCTCAGTTGCTAGAAGCCAGCATGTAGCAGCCATAGCTTCCCAGGACAGACACGTCCTTCGGGAAGTTAACTATACAGACTATCTGGCTTGGTACATGCATGTGGGGAAGCCGTACCTATTTGAGGAGGTAGTGTGGGACAACCAGCGTGGGCCAAGGTACATGATTACCACTTCTGTTTAATATTGCCGAAATGTGAATTATAAGTCTGACATTTGTCACGATCCACAGGGCTTTGAGGAACAATTTGGCACATTTTATGCCGACATTCGCCGAAAATGGGTAAGACTTTTACTTTGCAAATTATCATTTTCAGCTCAGAGCATGCCTGACATATCTGTTGTTTTGTAGGAACTGCGCTGGCGTAACATCATCCGGGTATGTTTCTGTTTCTGTTTTTGTTACCTTCTCTCATAATTTTGACTACTAACAGAAAATTTTGACATTGCAGCAAGACTTCCCAATTGAGGATGTGAATGTAGCCAGTAGCGGGGATTTCACCATGGAGGCATCTAAGGAGGATCGCTCCGATACTGAGGTTACCCAGACGGTCTGTGATTCTGCTCCCCATTCCCAGGCTGCTGCAGCTGCTCAGTGGTCGCGCCGAATCACCCCACGAGGTGCCCGTCTCCTGGCTGAATACTTCCAAAAGGCAGCATCTGACGAAGAAGATTCAGACGAGGAGTAGCTTTTTGTATTTGCAGTTCTTTCCAATTTTGTAAGAACAGTGGAATATTGTAACCCTTTTGAAAATTTATAAAGAAAACCAGATTCCGTGATGTGCCCCCCCCGGAGTTTTATGTGTATGCTGTATGCAGGGTCTCTATGCAGGTTTAAAATAAATTGCGCCGATTTGGCGAGGTCCCAATTTCAAGGGAGGTGCTGCTGAAATTTGCAACTTATTCCATGCGCTACCTAGGTGCGCCGCTGAGGTGCACCACGTATGGACGCCACCTATTTGCTCCTCCAAAAATGGTGGGTTTACTTTCTTTTTTTGCTAACCCCCTTTTATTTTCCCTATATAATCTCGCATTCAGTGAGATGTGCCACCATCTTTTCTGAAAAAACAACATTGGATCCTTGCTTTTAGCTCTCCTTTGGATCTTTTCTGAGCACCGACTACGCATCATATTCTACGTCACAATGGTATGTATGCTTTATACCGTTCTTCTGTTGATTTCTCGTTGGCTTCTTTGTGCTTTGCTGTAGATTTTACATTCTGTGATATTATCCCGGTTCTATAACAAAATATCTTGAACATGTCTCTTGATTTCTACATATGCTTTTTTGTATTATATTCTGCTGGATTGTGATGTTTGTCCCACATTTATGTCGAGTTCTGCCTTTCTTACTGCCATATCTGGCCCAAATCTATGTTCACAGAGTTATCCCACCATGGTGACACCAAAACATTGCTCAGATGCTCTGTGTGGTTGGATTGACGCTTTGACAACTGCTGACCGCGAACAATTACGGGTCTGGGGCATTTCCTCCTCCCTTTTGAGTATAGCCAAGGTGGAGGTTAACTGGCATCTACTGTGCGCTGTGGCTCGGTTTTGGAAACCGGCCTTGCACATTTTCCGCTTTGGGCAGGTTGAGATGACTTTGACTTTAGAGGAAGTCAGACGGATTTGCGGCTTGTCACCATTCATGCCCCCTTGTCTTTACTTGCCATGACAACTATGTTCATGTTTTGAGCCGACTCACGGGCATGGCCAGAGGTGTCTGTGAGGAGAGACTTGTTTGCAGAGATGGATCTACAACCATTGTGCGTCTGGACTATTTTGATGGGATCATCGGTGCTCGTTCATCCTTGGGCATCCTGTGGCTTTATAGCTTTGTACTGTGCTTCCTCGGGGAGCTTATATTTAGCCATGGTCAGACGACTGTGGCAATCGAGGTGGTAGAGATAGCCTGGGCGATAGTTGTTCGCCAGATTGACTTGGCTCATGTACTACTTGCTGAAACCTATGTTGGTTTGGATCGAGCATTGAAGTGCTCCCGCCATTTCCATGGATGTGGTGCTCTGGTGCAGGTAAGCAAGCCATTTTATACTTAAATATTCTGCTGTGCTTTTCTTAATCATGATTCCTTCTTTGCTAGGTTTGGTTTGCTGCCCACATGGGGATGAAGATTCTACGCCCTCGGCCCTCTGCTTTTGAAGCCTATAGCCGTACCCACCATTCTAGGACACTCCCAAGGGTGCAAGAGCTGTGCAACAGACTATGGAATCTTGATGAGGATTCAGTGACATGGTGCATTATATCCTCGACATCAAGAACTTTTACTGCCTTCTTCAATGCCAGGGATATGCTGCTCGTGGTTCTTCCGGGATTTTCGGGAGGTGTGGAGTATCACCCCGTCTAGGTCCTTCGCCAGTTCGGTTTCTGCCAGGATTCTATTGAGCAAAGTCATTGTCCTGAATGGTACAAGAGGTATATAGTTGGCTCAAATGCAACAACTTCAGAATTAGCCTGTAAGACGCAGGCTGGCATCAAATCCTCTGATCTTGCCATCACTGAGGGTTCCAGCTGTACGGTGGAATACGAAGCCGAGATACGGGAGACATGGCCTTTGAGCGAGATCCCACCTAGCGGTACTGGTTTCATAGGTGCAAGCAGTTCAAAAAGGCCCAGAATTGACTAGCAATACATGTATCGGTGATGGACCACAATAAGAAATATTGGCATTCATGTCATTTCTGCATTGCTTCTATTTGCTCATGTATTTCCAGAACTGCTTTCAAGATTAAATAACCGACATGCCCCTAGTCTCAGATTCTCCTAATCAAAGAAGTGACTAGCATGCCCCTAGCCGAATGCTTATTTGCCCATACTACGACCAATAAGGCAGCTGACATGCCCCTGGTCGGAATATGGACAAAACGCTTTGCAAAGTAAATGCAAAAATGCTTGACTAACAAGTAAATGTTGTGCAAAAAGTGCGAATGCAGAGTGCGGGTTAATTGATATATTGGTGCCCTCAGCGCCAAGGAAGCCTATTTTGCCTACTGTAGGAGGTGACACTGTCCTCGACTCATGTGGCACTAACCTAGGCACTTAGGTTTATTTGTGGCTCTCCTTCAGATTTATGGGCCTCATGCCAAATTCTTGGGGCCCTATATCTACTTTTTGTAAGGATTCATTTTCTTTTCTCCCTCATAGGCATGCTAAACCTACCCTACTCCCGCTTGGAGGTAAAATACACTTAGGCCGAGGGGTGGCTGCTATTTCCCTTGTGCTGAAGGGGTGACCCTTTGATCATGTGGGCTTAGTAAGTGCATGCTTTGACTCCTCTCCAAGCTATATGGTAGGAGTAAGGTTGTTCACATGCCTCTCTTAGTGGAGCTTAGCTTCTATCTACTACTTCTGTCTTCCTATTTTCTTTTATGCTCCAAGGTCAGTGTATTTTTTCTTTAATGCTCACACTCTCTCTAGACCTAACATTTTTCCCTCCCTCTAGAGATATAGGTCTCGTTGGGATTTGTTCATTTAGCCCATTTCTCTGAAATCTCTCTCTCACACCCTAAGCTTCTAGGGTAGTAGCACATGAGGAGGACTGGACATGTCTTACGCAGGCAGGCTTCCGATTTTCCTCATCGGGCAATGAATGATGTTATGCAAAAGAAAAGGTGCAGGAGACTATTCATGTTGTGCTAGAATGCAATAAAAATATAAGAAAAAACATGTAAATGCATGGCTCATGGTGCAAGGCGTTAGGATTGACTAAGAGTCACTGATAGTACTTCTTTAAGTAGGAGGCATTGATAGGCTCCGACTGCTCTCTATGGTCCATGCCTTCAAGAATGATTGCACCCCCTGTCAGGGCCTCTTTAACCACAAAGGGTCCGCGCTAGTTAGGCCTAAATTTTCCCCTTGCATCGGGCAAATGAATGGCATGTAGAACCAAGTCTACTGGTTCAAAGCTTCTAGGACGGACTTTCTTTTGATATGCCCAGGCCATTCTCTTCTGGTAGCATTGGGCATGATGTAGGGCTTGCAATCTGTGCTCATCAATTAGATCCAGCTGAACATTACGGTCCTGTACCTACTCAGCCTCTTCTAATTCTGCCGCTTTCAAGATTCTTAATGATGGAATCTCGACTTCAAAGGGAAGGACCGCCTCCACGCCATACACCAAAGAGTATGGTGTTGCTCCCGTTGAGGTTCGGATAGAGGTCCTGTAGGCCTATAATGCATAAGGCAGCTTCTCATGCCAATCTTTATGAGTTTTAGCCATCTTCTTCAAGATTTTTACCAGATTCTTATTAGCCGACTCTACTGCCCCATTCATCTGGGGTTGATAGGGGGAGGATCTGTTATGCTTGATCTTGCAACTCTGGAGGAAATCCTCAACATTCTTTGCTATGAAATTAGTTCCATTGTCAGAAATGATAGCAAATGGAACTCCATATCTGGCGACAATATTATTCTTTATGAATTTTTCTGTAATAGCTGCTGTGACTGTCTTGTATGATGCCATCTCGACCCATTTTGTGAAATAATCAATGGCTACCAGGATATAACGGTGCCCATTGGATGCAGCAGGATGAATGGCCCCAATAACATCAATTCCCCAGGTAGAGAAAGGCCAGGGCGATGACATGCTATGCAATTGTTGCGGGGGAGAATGTATAAAATTGGCATGTATCTGGCAGTTATGGCATCTTTTGACAAACTGGCAACAGTCCGTTTCCATGGTGGACCAGAAATACCCCTGTAGCATAATTTTATTGGCTAGGAGAACTCCATTCATGTGTGGACCGCAGGTGCCTGCATGGACTTTCATCATTAGCATATCTGCCTCCTTTTTGTCTACGCACCTAGGAAGCATCTGATTATAAGACCTTCTGTATAGTTTCCCGGCCCCGAGCACATATTTGGATGCTAACCGTGTCAAGTTCTTCTTATCTGATGCAGAAATGCCAACAGGGAAACTGCCAGACTCCAAAAAAGCTTTAATGTCACTATACCAAGGCAATTCAGCTGATGATAGCGCCTCTTGGATATGCATACAATGTGCCGGCTGCTCAATGCATGTGACCGAAATGTCTATAGCCTGTGCCTCTGGGAGTGATAACCATGATGCCAGAGTTGCCAGAGCGTCTGCATATGCATTCTTAGCTCGTTTCATGAAGGAAAATTTGACATCTTCAAATTCTTCAGTCAATTTCAATAAATGTTCATGATATAGTACGAGCTTCTGGTCTTTTGTCCTCCAGTCGCCATTGACTTGCGAGATAGCCAGCATTGCGTCGCCATACACGTGGAGTTCTCGGGCGCCTTGGTCCCTCGCCACTTGTAAGCCTAAAATGCAGGCGTCATATTCGGCTTCATTATTGGTGCATTCAAAAGTCAGCTTCCTCGCAAAGGGAATAAGCTGTCCTTGTGGCGTTGCTAGAACTGCACCGATGCCTCTTCCTCGTTTATTGACTACACCATCGAAGTACAGACACTATTGATGCTCTTTTTGAGGCCCTTCCAGCTCCTCCTCGCCCATTGCAAACAATATATCTTCATCTGGGAACTGGGTCTGCAAAGGCTGATACTCTGGCAAAGGTAAATCGACCAAGTGATCTGGCATGGCTTGTCCCTTCATGGATTTCTGTGTGACAAAGGTGATATCGTATTGGGATAACATCGCCTGCCATTTAACACATCTGCCCACCAATGCTGGCATCTGGAACAAATACTTGATAGGGTCATGCCGACATAGCAACAAAATTGGATATGCCATCATATAATGCCGAAGGCATTGTGTGGCCCACACCAGAGACAAACAAACTTTCTCTATTGGGCTATATTTGACCTCGCAATCATTGAACTTTCGCTGAGGTAGTAGATAGCTTTCTCTTTATGCTCGAATTCATCATGCTGCCCCAGAACTGCGCCCATGGAATGCTATGTTGTGGAGAGATATAGTAGCAAAGGGCGTCCTAGCGTGGGGGGAACTAAAACTAGAGGCTTCACCAGAAGCTGCTTAATTTTATCAAAGGCCGCTTGACATTCATCATTCCAGCAAGTCTGAGCATTCTTCCTTAGCAGCTTGAATATGGGTTCACATATAGGCGTAAGCTGTGTAATGAACCTGCTAATATATTGTAGTCGTAGCCTAATAAACCCCGAATCTCTTTCTCAGTGGTTGGGGGAGGCATGTCAATAATAGCCCTAGCTTTATGAGGGTCCACTTCAATTCCCCTCTGACTGATGATATAACCCAGTAGTTTTCCAGAAGATACCCCAAATACACATTTGTTGGGGTTTAAACAGAACTTATACTTTCGCAGGCGCTCAAATAACCTTCTCAAACATGTGAGATGGTCCTCGGGCTCTTTAGATTTGGCGATCATGTCATCCACATACACTTCAACCTCTTGATGCATAAGATCGTGGAATAAAGCTGTCATGGCCCTCTGGTATGTTGCACCTGCATTCTTCAATCCGAATGGCATCACCTTGTAACAGAAGACTCCCCATGGAGTGATAAAAGATGTCTTCTCCATATCTTCTTCAGCAATTCTGATCTGGTTGTACTCGGAAAACCCGTCCATAAAAGACAACATCTTATGTCCTGCAGTGTTGTCTACCAGAATATCGATGTGAGGAAGTGGCAAATCAACTTTGGGACTCGCTTTTTTGACATCTCGATAATCTATGCACATGTGAACCCATCCATCCTTTTTTGGCACTAGGACCACGTTGGCGAGCCATTCAGGATACAGCACGACTTTGAGGAAGTTGATTTTATGCTGTTTCATAATCTCCTCTTTAAGCTTCAAGAGCCACTGGGGTCGCCATCTACGGAGCTTCTGCTTGACTGGCTTTAAATTGGGTACTAGTGGCAATATATGAACTACCACTTCAATGTCTAATCCCACCATGTCGTCATAGCTCCATGCAAAGACATCTACATATTCCTTCAAGAAAGCTATAAACTCCGCCTTTGCTTGTGGTGATAAATTGGCACTGATGCGCGTTTCTTTTATTTCTTCCACCGTGCCAATGTTGATAAGCTTTGTTTCCTCTTCTACATGAAGATTAGGGCCTTCTGGATCATCATCATAGAATGGAATTTGTGACGACTCATCCTCATTATCTACTCCTTCAACCTCATCCTCTTCTTCATAGGCAATCAGCTCTGACAGGATTTCTCTTTCAAATGTCGGGTCTGTTATGTCAACTGAGAAGACTTCCTCTGATTCTGTGCCCTGATGGCGTTTAAGGACTGTCACAGTGACCTTTGTGTTTCTATACCGACATTGTGCTACTTCTTCTGCTTCCCTGTCTGGATGATCTGAGGAGCTAGGAGTCCCTGCCTTTGATGTTGATGCCTCTTTATTCTTGGTTTTGGATTTTTTTGGTATTTACTTTTTCCGTGTTAGCTATACAAAATTTTGCTTACTGGCGGCTGCTTTACTATAAACTGATGAAGCCACTGTCGCCTGTCCTACTCATGCTTGATTCAAGGTTTTGTTCCTCACCCTCAAGATGAGGCTTATATTGCCAATACCAACTAGACCCGCCTCCCGACAGACAGGAGATTAACTCCAATGGTTTAGTATCCCTTCCGTCTGTTTCTCACAGGACCATAATTGAAACCTGGTCCTGGGGTGGTATCAGTGCTTCTACTGGTGGTGCTGTAGCAACTGCTTTGCCCTTTCTCCTGCGGTCATGCTCTGCCAGATCTTCTGCATGCACATCTAGCTGCTCCTGAAATAAGAGGTCCAGATCCCCGATGTCATCATCTGAGTCTGCTTCTTGGACCATAATTTGGGCTGCTGACTGCTCCATCTGTCTATTGTTCTGCATGATCACTTGCCGTATACCCTGCTGCTCTAGCCAGTCGTCGTCTTGGTATGAATCCTCTAGGCAGATCCAAGACGATGGTGCTAACACTGCATATGAATTGTGGTTCGGATCCATAATGCCTGTGCTAATAAAGTTTGATAAATCTCGTGGAATAATCATCTTGGAAGACTTACAATGGCGTTGTGATCTCTTCCTTTGGTAGCATCGTTCATAACCCAAACCATCTCACTCAACTCATTCTTCGGCCTCGATCGGCTCGACGATTCCTTGGCCATAAAGCCCTAGAGGCGATCCTTTCTCGTATCCCCATTTGCGACACAGGTTGTCGACCATCATGCGGGGGTTGCCAGAGGTGGCCAAATGACCAGCAAGCTCTGAGGGTGGAATAAAATTAACCGGCTAAAACTGGTTAACCCGATAGAGGACATCAGAAGGTTTAGGCTCGAAACGAATGATCTGAGGGGCTAAAGCAGAGACAGATTCAACCTTCTCCATGTCTTTTGCCAGGACAGCAACGATATTGTCATCCCAGCAAAACTTGATCATACGTTGGAGGGTTGAAGGAATGATTTGATGCTTGTGAAGCCAAAGGCATCCAAGCAACAGATTGAAGGAGGGTTTGATATCTACGACGTAGAACTCCACGTCGAAGTGAGCAGGGCCTATAGTCAGGGGAATGATTAGGATTCCAAGCACATCATGATGCGTATTATCAAAAGCTGTCATCCCTTTCACAGCAGGTGCAATGTCCTCAGACTTGAATCCGATTGCACTTGCCGTGTGCAAGGGGCAGACATTAAGACCTTCTCCAATGTCCACCGGTGTGAGGGGGATGCAGAAGCTTTGATATTGCGTAGTGATGAACAAGGTAGAGTTATGATTGGTGCCAGAGGAAGGTAACTCTAGGTTGGAGAAGGAGATAACCTAAGGTGTCGCGATCATTCCTACCATGTTTCCCAGTGTAGCAGGCTCTATAGTTTGGGATACACGGCCTGCCTGAAAAACTCTAAGGAAAGCTTCTTTGTGCTCAGCCGATGTATGGATTAGGTCCCAAATGGAAATATTGGCTTTAACCTTCTTAAGCTGGGCAGTGATGTCAACTGAAGGTTGGCTGCTAGTGGTAGGATTGGATGGTGCTACTCTAGGCATAGGTGGTTGAGGAGAATGTGCTTGGAGTTGGGCAGGGGCTACTACTACAGGTGCTGGTGACCTAGATGGCTGGGCTTGTATCTAGTTAAGGGTTAAGGTTGAGGGGTTAGGCCTAGCTGCTGGGGGTTTGTACACTTTACCAGATCGTGTCACTTCTGCACACATCCCTGTGGCATAATTGTACGGAACATGATGCGTGTCATGGGTCAGAGTAACAACAACCGAGGGACGGGCTGCTAATTGTACAGGTGTAGTTGAAGGATATAGGTGAGTAGGAGTGTAAACCTAGGGATGTTGGGAGTATTGGTGAGGGTACCAGTGGGCCTGAGGGTGTGCTGGCTGGCTTGGCCTAGATTGGGGACATGGGATGGCGACGGCTGTGGAGGGAGTGCAGTGGGTGCAAACTGTGGTCCTAAAGCCGGTTGCGCAGGCAAATCAGGAGCTGGGAATGACAAAGCTGAGAAGGGTTGGAGTGCTAGTGCCAATCCCTGCAGCTGCTGGGCGAGGGCCGACATTTGTTGCAGCTGCTCGGTCATAGGATCGTCGCTGGTGGCTCCGAAGGAAGGAGGCAAGACAGGGGAAGAAACAAGAGGTTGAGATCCCAGTTGTCCGATCTAGCGAGTGGCTACTACAGAAACAACCGCAGTGAGAGGAGGGCTAGTAAACACATAGCCCTAGGGAGAGATAGACTCAACTCCTGTGGCCCCAATAGCGGGAGAAGACAAGGTAGGTGGTCCCGAAGGTGGGGTTGCCACGAGGACACAAAAATGAGGTGGTGGAGGTCCTCCAGAGGCTAAGGCAAAAGTTGAGGCAGTCGAGATGACTGGAACAGACACAAAGGAAGAGTGTCCCGAAACAGGGACCTCTTCCTGGACAGCAGGAGAAAGAGACTCGCTGGCATGCTGGGCCTTCGTGGATCGCGAGCGAGTAAGGATTGGACTGCGGCTGGGAGAAAGAGGATGGATCCTAGGACGAGCTATCATCGGAAGTGACGAATAACTCGGGAGACGCGGTCATGAATAAGGTCGCAAATAGAGTCAGTGAAAGGAAAGATCTTGAGATCAGGCTAAGGAAACTCAAAGATCAGAAATCCTATGCACAAAAACAAACAAATTAGAAAAGATGCAATGTTTATGGTGGTATGAGATGCAAATGAATGCCCCTAGTATGCACTCTCTCACCAACTAGGGATGTCCTATTAAGCTGTCTACTCCAGGTTCACATAGAGGGTGAATGGGTCTCTGACTCAAGTTTAGAAAAAGTAAGGTCCCCGTTCTAAATCCCAACCAAAGCTTAGGCAGTAAACGGGTGGTGCTTTCGGGGCCTCGACCTCTGCCAAAGCAGTAAGCTGTACCCTCTACTACACCAACATGACCCCGGACAAGGGGGGACAAACCTGATTTTTCATCCCACGCCAAAGCCATAGGATGAGCCACCGAAAAATGTCCTTCGCAGACTGTATAGGTAATACTAGGAGAGGAGAAGATGCATGGCCTATATGATGTATGCAAAGTATGCTTTAAGTTTTTTACTTGCAAGCTTATTAAACCATGGGGAAGATTTTCAATTTGTCACTAGTTTGCCTTATGATTGGTTTTGGTTTTTAATTTTTCATTAACCAAATGGGGAGAGCAAACATGTCTCTAATCTCCTAGGCATGGCATATACAAGAAGGGAAATAAACATGCATTTTAGCCATGAATTAACAAACAGAAGTATGTACACATTATGTGCAATAGTGGTGACATGGCAAACGTGTGTAAAAGGAAAGAACAACATTACAAAGGCATGCATGCAAAAAGACACCACTTAAAAGAATAACCAATGCAAGGCATGGAAAAGGCAAGCAAGGGGAGAAGCCGAAGCAAAGGAGAAACCAAAACAAAGTAGGGATCTGGTTATCCCCAGCGGAGTCGCCAGTTCCTGTAACCATGCCAGCGACAGCCTCGAAGGTTTTGACGCGAAAGGCCAAAATACATGATGGATCGGCAAAGTCACAGCAAAAATAATAAAAATAAAAATGCAAATGCAGGAGTCGCCACCTAGTCTATTAAAATGGAAGATAAGGAAAACCATATAAAACATGCAAATCATGCAATGGAAAAGCAGGTCATAAACCAGAAATGGGTAAGGATCCCTGTTACACACGAGGAAGGTATTAG
>JAMKQA010016966.1:0-18384 GCA_024699735.1 Posidonia australis
GACACGACCCCGGACAAGGGGGGACAAACCCGATTTTTCATCCCACGCCAAAGCCATAGGATGAGCCACCGAGAAATGTCCTTCGCAGACTGTATAGGTAATCCTAGGAGAGGAGAAGATGCATGCCCTATATGATGTATGCAATGTATGCTTTGAGTGTTTTACTTGCAAGCTTATTAAACCATGGGGAAAATTTACAATTTGTCACTAGTTTGCCTTAATTATTGATTTTGGTTTTTATGTGTTTTCATTAACCAAAAGGGGAAGCAAGCATGTCTCTAATCTCCTAGGCATGGCATATACAAGAAGGGAAATAAACATGCAAATTAGGCATGAATTAACAAACAAAAACATATACATATTGTGGGCAATAGTGGTGACATGGCAAATGTGTAAAAGGAAAGAACAATGTTACAAAGGCATGCATGCAAAAAGACACCACTAAAAAGGATAACAAAGCATAACATGGAAATAAGCAAGCAGAAAAGCTGAAGCAAAAGAGAAACCAAAACAAAGCCGGAATCTGATTATCCCCAGCGGAGACGCCAGTTCCTGTAGCTATGCCGGCGAGAATGGCAAAATATGCAAAAGTCGGCAAAGTCACGGCAAAAATAAAAAATTTGCAAATGCAGGAGTCGCCACCTAGTCTATTCAAATGCAAGTCAAGGAAAACCATATAAAACGAGAAAAATCGGTCTTCTATGAACCAGAAAAATGGGTAAGGATCCCTGTTACGAACGAGAAAGGTGTTAGGCACCCTCGTACGCCCGATAAATCGGTCTTCTATTGGTTTCTCAATTGCTTATGAAATGTCGGCTTTGCAGCCTTTGCTATACGCCCAAGCGCGATATGCCATGCCATGCTTATGTGTGTGGTGTCTAAAATATAGCTACATGATGATTAAGGGTGTGTCCTAATGCTCAGAAGTATAACTCGTATATCGGGTCAAGTATTGATGCAAGAGTATTGCATAATAAGATCAAAGATCTAATAATCTCGAGTAATTTTTCATCCTTACCTTGTTATATGCCAAATGCAATCTAAAATGCATGGAATGGTTGAAAACAGAGTTGTACCTTCCTAATACATCAACGGAGGAAACCATGAAAAAGCCCAAAAGCAAATCGAGTCGGGAAAAGCATGCTAAAGCCATATAAAAACCTACTGTGTACTACTGAAAACAGGCCAGTGTGCCTGTTTGGTGCGCCAGAATGGTGCTCCAGTCTAGTGCGCCACTTATGTGCGCCTAAGTGGGCCAGAAAGATGTGCTGAGGGAAAATGGAAAAGTACGCAATGCCAAATCACAAAAGAATGCATTCTGCAGTGTAAAATCCTTCTGTAAAACTTGGTAAATATACTAATGCAATGATTTGTGAATCTTGTGCTCAAGGGCTGGTAGCCTCACACAAGATCCTACCTATCTTATGCTAAGTGAGAAAAACAAGATTCAGTCACGACATTGGATCATGGGCTGATGCATAGACTCTCCATGTAAGGTAAGGTGCAAACAGCCTACCATATTCCTGCCCAAGACTGAATATCCAAAGGGAGAAAACAATTGGAAAATGATCTGGTTTAAAAATGAAAACATGCATCTGAAATCTTGGAATATCAAAGAACCAGCCATAAAAGAATCGAGCTCAAAGTCCTTCATAAAATCATGTAAACAAAGATGCCAATGTGAATGCTTTGCTCTCTGACCAGTCTGGTGTACCTACTTGGTGCGCTAGAGTGGTGCTCTGATTTGGTGCGCCAGTGTGGTGCGCCCTAGAGAATCTGGATCAGATTGCAATCTGATCCAGAATCTATCCCAGAAAAGAGATGGGTGATTCATGTTAATGCTGATTGATTTATGCAATTGTTAAGAGTTGAAAACATGATTGGATGCACATGACCAAAGTCATCTTATTATTCATATAATTAAAATCAAGATGAGTTAATGGGTTTATGTATGAAAACATGCAAAGTGCAGAGGAATAAAACATGATACGAGCAAACCCAATCAAAACACAAACAAGTCATGTTGTCTCTACTGCATAACTCTTATACTTAGAAGCTTGGCAAGGATCTATGTGCAAAGAAACAATAAAATAATGACAACTCATATATGTAATATGGTGCAGATTTTATGCTAGAAGAAAAGTAAGCATGCTTGCAAACGAGAGTATAGATTTGCATGAAGATCATCTTACAAGAAGGATAAGCAAAATCATCATTGAAATCTCATGAAAACATAAAAGAAATCAGACCATATGTAAGTTTCTAACATGCCTTATTCCAATGTAAAAGAACAAGAATTAAAGGAAAAGTGAGAAGGCTTACCATGTCCTAGATGGTCCTTCAAAGAAGACCCGAGATAATAAGCTCTTTGATGCTCTAGAAGGACTGAGAATATCTCCAGATGCAAGAAGAAAGCTAAGAGCTCAAAGGGACGGCTGTAGAATTCTGATTGCAATTGTGTGTCTTCAACTTTTCTAATCTCCCAAATGACTACCTATAGGTGTCTATTTATAGGAAACTCTCAAGGGTAACTCATAGAGAATGTAAAGGGCCTCGTAGACGAAAAGCTTGGAAGATTCCATGGCATATTCGTTGCTGGATGTAACAGCCATGGGTAGAGTTGGAAAATGGGCTGACCCAGGCCGACCCGGCCCAAGAAAAGCTCAGCCCGCCTGGGCCTGGACCGGGCCTGGTCGGCCCGAAGGCTGGTCCTGGCCAGGCCGATTCCTGCAGACCATGGGCCCGACACGGCCCATGGCCCGTATGTGGGCCTGGCCTACGGGCAGACGAGCCAGGTCAGGCAGGGTCGAGCCGGGCCATTGGGCCTAAACTGAATTTTTTTAATTAATAAAAAATACTTGAAATACAACAATTTTTTTACATAAAAAGTACAAAAGATATTTACATCATTTGTTTTACATTTTTTTAAAAATTTTTACATCAACAATTATTCATTTGGGGAGTCTGTTCTACCTATTGAAGTTGAGAGGAGAGTATTTATAGGATAAATGGAGTGATAGTTGTTGAGATTAAAAATAATAATAAAATAATGCAACAGCTAAATAGCCGTTGAAAACGGCTACATTATTTAGCCATTGCCCATTGCCAACGGCTTTATAGCTGTTACGGAATGGTGCGCCAGACTGGTGCGTTAGGTATGTGTGCCCCATATTTTTTAAAAATTTTTACTGACGGGCCGGCCCGGCCTGGCTCGGCCTAGACTGATTTCACTGGCCAAATTGAGCCTAGTAAACGGGCCTTCGCAGGCCTGGACCTTGGGCCTGGCCTGCGGATTTTTTTTTTTGGGCCCTGCACATGTCGGGCCTGGGCTAGGCCGGCCCGGTCTGATTTCCACCTCTAGCCATGGGAGGTGGAAAGCCAACAGCTAGAAAAGTGGCTGTGCGCCAGGTCAGTGCGCTAGCTTGGTGCTCCAGCTATGTGTGCCACCTATGTGTGCCAGGTAGGTGTGCTAATTAGGTGTACCAGGTAAGTGTGCTAGCTAGGTGTGCCAAGTAAGTGTGCCAACTAGGTGCTCTCCCCTACTTGTCTAGATTTCTAATTGGGTTGCGGGCCTGCTACAGGTTTAGATTTGGTCAGCCACATCTAAAGCATCATCTGGAAAATTATAAATGAGTCACCTCAAAATCGGGGTGTCTACAGTCACCATATTAAAACTATTTGACAAATTATTAAATATAGTTGTCATTTATAGTTTTTGTGGAATAGGAGTTTTAGTAATAGATAAATCTTTTACCATAACATTCATGTTATTCACATGTTCCATGAAACTTTGCTCCTCTTGTGTTTCACAAGAGTTCCATTTCTAAGGAGGAATTGAGTATTTATTTCAATAGTTTTATCATACTTTTCTTTTAGAGTATTCCACAATTTCTATGAAGTATCATAAGTTTCAAAGAATTTTATGAGACTATCTTCTATGAACATAAACATGAAACTTCTTGCACTTTTGTCATTGATTTGTCATTTCTCTTGTGTTTTGACTTCTGTCTCAGAGACATTGTTGTCAAGTTCCGAAGGATTAGATTCAACGACATATAGCATATTATTATAAATTAAAGTATATTTTATTTTTCGTTACCACATTTCGTAATTTACCCCCATTCAATTTCTCAATCTTTGCCAACTCAGTGGTGATTAATTTGCTAGCAATCATTTGAGTAAATCTTGAGAAAATAATTTTCTAATTTCAGAATTTTATCTTAAACAATATTTAACTAGATTGATTAATTCTATGTTAGGAAATAAGTACAACTAGGATAAAACATATATTAACTTAAATGATGTAGTGATAAATTAACAAAAACCAAAAATTGATTTTTAATCAAATAACTAGTATCAAAAAAAAAAATTAATCAAATAATGTAGTAATCAACTAATAATAAGAATAAAACTAACATGAAACTGCGGTTAATATCAAATAGAATAAAACATAATAAGACGATAAACAATATTCAATAATTGACAATCTCTAAAATAAAAATAAAATATAAATATGAAATAATAATCATGCAACAAGTTTTTTTTATTTAATAATCGATAAAACCAAAACAAGAATAATTATTATAATTAACCGATAATAAGTATAAAACTAATATAAAAACATATGTATCCTATGCAAAATAGTAACAATAATCAACTATTATGGAATAAATCCCTCTTAAAGCATATGTAAACAAAATAAATGAACAATAAAAACCCAACTAATGAAACCAGGCAATAATATCATGCACCTCCAATTTATTTTTTTATTTGATTTTAATCAAGAAAATCAGACAAATAAGGCCATAATAGTAAAGGGAGAAGACGAATGAAACAAAACCAGATCTTCTTCTCTCCCTTTCTTCCTCTCGCTGTCTCCTACCCCTTTCTCTTCCACTCACGTCGTCAGGAGAGGGCCGAAATCGTCGGGAAGAAGGAGGTGGAGCGGCAGTAGGAGGTGGAGACTAGATTGTGACATGGGATCAACTGATTGTCTAGGATCCGCTGATTAGGTACAAAATGCCAGGGAAGGGATGGATCAGGGTGCAGAGTTCTAGAGGAGGTTGGATCATAGAGGAAGAATGTCAACGTTGGTGAAAGGAGAGGCTTGATCACGTAAGGGCTAAGTGCGTCGTAGGATCCACCAATCGGGATTAAAACGTCAAGGCAGGGTGGGCTAGATTTGGATGCAGAGGAATCAAGATCATGGGAGGTGTGACACAGACTCAAGCGACAGCAGCTCTGAAAAGAGATCGACCAAGGTAAGCCTGCTTTGATACCACTAGCTAGATTGATCGCTTTTGTAATGTCATTTAGGACTCCAAGGATACAAGTTTTCTAGGATATTTTTTTTCTCTATGTCATCTTTTTTTGGCAGAATATCATTCCTTTTTATAAAGGAGACAAGTATCTCCTCGTATCACCTCCGTCCTACGTGGTCTTCAATGACCACCTTCCAACAAGAGTAAGGGGTATTCAACAATCTAGGACATGTTTGGTCTAAACTAAAGAGATGAGGCACTCGAAAACCAAGAGACTCTCGCGCTGGAGGAACTCTGGTGACCACTACGCTCGCGATTTACTGCACAAAGTGACTCTCTTCGACTGGCAGGCTTTTAAGAGCCGCCTGATCGATGATGAAGACCCTGAGCTTGTGGACCTTCGCCCTCCTCGTCGTAGGTCTACAAAATATTCCCTCCCTTTCTCTACCGCTTGTGCTCAGGTACGCCCCCTGCTCTCTATGAAATCCCTCCCGATTCCACATTGGAATCTTGCAGCTCGGTGGTTCAAGTGAGGGGGTTTAGGTTTTTATGGCCGGATCTGGGGAGTTTTTTATTATTTCAGTACGCACCAGATCTGGAGCCGCTTCCTGGGCTGATGCCTGGGAAACGATTGGATAGGATTTTTTATATACTTTTTATGCCTGTTATTTTGCCATGCCGCTGTTTGGAATTTCTTAATAGATGTGTACTTCCATACGGAGTGATCATTGAAGCCTCTTTGATTAGATCTTGTATGTCAGTTTCCCACTATTCAGATTATGCTTGCACGAGTAGTGGGAGGAAGATATTTTCCGATCGGTCTGCTAGGGTTTATGTTTTTTCCTATGATTCTCATCGTGGCTCCATTTTGGAGGATGATACTAGTTGTGAGTCTGGTATATCAGATCTCTCTGAAATTCTCTATTCTCATCACTTGGAGGGGGTAAACCCTCCTTCTCCCTATTCTGGGAGTGCTCTCTTGTTGGAGCCGCTTCCGTGTCCAGGTTTTCCTACTCCGACTGGCGATTGTAGGACTACCGGTTCCTCTCCCGGTCATCGGAAAATCCTTGGGGCAGATTCCCCAGGTACTGACAGAGGCGTCAGTGCTTTAGGTACCTCCTCAACTTCTGTGTGGGATTATACGATGTATACGTCACCTATTATTACAATAAATCCCATTCATAAACATCATCTTGCTACGACTAATTACTTAGAGGAAAGTATAACTTTTACGCTTCATGATAATACTAATGCAATTACGCATTCGACAGACTCTTTATTTTCCCAAGATGACAATTGTGTCTGCGTTGACATTATTACGCACAGTCCATGTCCTTCTCAAGACATTAATTTGTCACATGTGGTCTTTAAACCTTACGAGAACATACCTCGACATTCTTCCTCCTTCAGTGGGCTTCCGTGCATATCAGAACATATCTTTGACACAGAGATATCTTTTGACAGTGGAAATCATCACTGCACTTCTTTTCCCTCCCCTCTTCCTTACGAGAAGAGATACTTTGGAGCTGGCAACAGATTCGCTCCCCTTTCCTCCCTTGCAAAATCCTTCTACCAACTTCCTGAGCCTGGAACCTCTTGCGGAAACTCCTCTCCCTCTGCTTCTGAAGGTAGTTGGAAGGTGGTAACAAGGAAGAAGTCTATCTCACCCCGGGTAAGATTTTGTCGCTCTTCTGGGAGGTGCTTTAACTGTGGCCTTCGGGGTCATCAAAAAAAATACTATAAGTTTGCTGGAATCTGTTACAAATGTAAAGCTTCCACTCATTCTGTAGCTATATGTAAATTTTTTTAGGCCACTCAAGCCTCCACCCGACTATCTCACAATATGGTTGGTATTACTTCACACTATCCCATAATACTACCTCCTTCTGAAGTGTGTGACCACTACCTTGTCTTATCACGGAGTGCTATAGTTACCTCCCATTCTTCCCAGCTTACCAAACAAACTTTAGCTGACCACATCAAGACATGCTGGCCTTGTGCTTCTGAAGTAGAGGTACAAGCTTTCTCCCTAGGAAAATTTCTACTGGTCTTCCCTTCTACCAAAGCTAGGAATGAATATTTAAACATGTATGGAACATCCCTCCAGATGATCTCCGCCTCCTTCATTCCCTGGTCTCCCAACTCAAATGTTGTTCATACACTGAAAGAAGAAGGGGTGTGGATTATATTAGAAAGCATTCCTCACCATCTCTGGAATGTA
Source organism: Posidonia australis (assembly GCA_024699735.1). NCBI lineage: Eukaryota > Viridiplantae > Streptophyta > Magnoliopsida > Alismatales > Posidoniaceae > Posidonia > Posidonia australis. The sequence goes on from JAMKQA010016966.1 coordinate 7,483, forward strand.
GATGTTTTCCACCATATGATTTCAGGTTTCGCTGAGTTGTTGGAAGTGGACCTATCCATTGACTCTGCAAAATTTCTAGGGTATTCTAGAGTTTGTATTAGGGTCCACCTAGGGAAAGACATCCCTGACTGTCGTTTCTTTGCCTTTGGTAATCTAGTCTATCCTATCAAATATAGACGCAACTGGGACATCTGCTCTTCCAGTTCTTCTCTTGTCAATCCTACTACTAGTTCCTTCCCTGCTCGGCCCTCTAAGACTATTCCATCCTCATCTGGCTCTAGTGGTCTTCATCCAATTCGAAAGCCATTTAAAAATAATAAAGGATGGAGAGGTGGTAAGGGGAATAAGAACTCTAGGGGTGGCAAGAATGTCTGGACCAGACCCAATAGTCCCACCATTCACCCCTCTGTTAATTCTGTTGGCATCTTACCCACTCCTTCTCCTGTTTCTAGAGCTGAACATGACCTCCCAGAAAACCAATACACCCTTTCTCCTCCTGTAGAGCCCAATCACATGGTAGAAGAAACATCCAAATTTGTGGAGGTAGAGATTAAAGCAAGAAATAAATCTTTGGCTAAATTTAAAAGGGTGTTTGCTGTTTATGACTGCCTAGAGAAGGATGATTTGGCTGGTCCTTCAGAAGTTGCCTCAGAGACCCATCCTCCAACTCCTATTCATGCCCCAGGTACTAGTAATTCTTACTCTGCAACTTCTGCCTTACTGAATAAAGATTTACATCTAAATAAGTCTGCTTCAACGCATACAGATTTTGCTAGCTCCAATTTTGAAGAAAATGCTAGTCATCTTGTACATGATGCACTCACTTGGGAGTCATATGATCAATTTATTAGTTTCTGTGGTAAATTGGGTATTTCACTAAATACCACAGTTGAGGTTAAGAATTTCCTTGACTCTGTTAGAGAAGAACAGGGCTTAGCTCGTATTAATTTAAATGATAATGCCAGTTTGGTTGAAAACTTAGCTTCTCTTTCTATCTCCCCCCAATATAAATGATCATTTCGGCTTGGAATATTAGAGGATTGGGCTCCAGTGGAAAAAAAAAGAGCCATTAGTAACTTAGTTAGAACTAATAAATGCAATATTCTTATAATCAGTGAAACTAAATTAGAGACTTTTTCCCCCAATATCTTCAGATCTCTAGGAAGTGGACTATTAAATCAATGGTCCTTCATTCCATCAATAGGGGCCTTAGGGGGATTCTTATTGGATGGGATGATAGATTTACAAAACTGAATCATACAATTGCTGCTTCCTTCAGTCTCTCTTTAAACTTCAAAAATCATTCAGATGGCGTTGAATGGTGGCTCACAGGTGTTTATGGCCCTCTCGATCACACACTAAAAACTGAATTTATTAAGGAACTGAACTCCCTTAGCAAAATGGTGAACTCCAAGTGGGTTATTGGGGAAGATTTTAATTTAATCAGATATTCTCATGAACACTCAGCTAGAAGTAGCATAACATCTGATATGAAACTATTCAATGCTTTTATAGAGAGTAACTATCTAGTGAATCTACCCCCAAGTAATTTTAAATATACTTGGTCTAATATGCAAGCCCAAACTATTATGGTTAGGTTGGACAGATTCCTGGTTTCTATAGATTGAGCAGATAAATTCCCCAACTCATATTGTCTGAGTAAAACTAGGGTGGTCTCTGATCATATTCCTATCACTCTTAACACTATACCCATAGATTGAGGTCCTATCCTTTTTAAATTGTATAAGTCTTGGATTCTGACCTCACCAGTGGTAAAATTTGCATACAGACTGAAACATTTAAAAAAACAGATAAGAGACTGGATTAGACCAGTAAGGAAGGAAAGGTATAACAGATTGTTGTCAATCGAAACTCAAATTGCTTTCATTGATTCTTTAGTAGAATCCTTTCAAATTCAAGATAACCTTTTGACCATAAAGAGGGATCTTATGACTGAACACTACACTCTGCTTCAAGAACAGGAAGTTTATTGGAAGTAGAAATCTAGAATTCAATGGCTTAAAGAAGGAGATCTAAACACTTCCTTCTTTCATAATATGGTTAAGAGTAGGAGGAGAAAGAATGCCATTTACTCCTTGAAGATTAGGGACAATATAACCTATTCCCCTACTATAATATCCAAGAAATTAGAGGAACACTTCTCAAGGCAATTCAATAAACCTAGAAGAAATATACCAAATCTGAACTGGGACATGTTAATACCTTCTAAAATCCAAAACCCAAAAATTTTGGAATGAGATTTTTCACTGGAAGAAATTCACAAAAATGTTATGCTATTGCCTGGTGATAAAGCTCCTAGTTCAGATGGCTTTTTCCTATGTTTTTTCCATCAGTTTTGGAATCTGGTTAAATCAGATATCCTTGAAGTTTTTAATTGCCTTCATGCTTCCTCTGACATAAATTATCTAGAACCCATTAATCAAACCGTTATCTCCCTTATTCCTAAACTAGAGGGTGCACAATATATAAAAGACTTCAGACCTATCAGTTTAGTAAATAGTCAGTATAAAATCATCACGAAGACTCTGGCTTCAAGGTTTTCCCCAGTGATGGATAAAGTTATAGATAATTCTCAATGTGCCTTTATACCGGGAAGATATATAGGTGATTGTTTCTTAGTGGCTCAAGAAACACTACACTGTATGAAAGTGGTTGGAATTCCTGGGTATGTTCTCAAATTGGATTTTGAGAAAGTCTTTGACAATGTCAACTGGGAATTCTTATTGGATTCCCTCTCAGGATTAGGATGTGGCTCTAAATGGATAAATTGGATAAGGATGTGTATTTCTCTTGTTAGATTTTCTATCTTAATTAATGGCTCTCCTAAATGATACTTTATAGCATCAAATGGATTAAGACAGGGAGACCCATTATCACCCCTCCTCTTTATTGTAGTTACAAACATCAAAAATAGGATGTTATCACTTGTTGTGGACAACACTTTGATTTCTGGCATTCAGATGCCAAATGGTCGACCACACATAGTAAATATACAATATGCAGATGACACTATCTTATTCCTATCAGCTAGTGAGGAAAATATAATCAACATCAAGAGGATTCTGTGTTGCTTTCAAACTTGTTCTGAATTGAAAATAAATTTTCAGAAATCATCTCTTACTGGTATTGGTGTTTCAAATGATATCACTATTAGATCTTCCCATATACTAGGATGTACTATATCTCTTCTTCCTATTAAATATCCGGAATTACTCCTACACTTCAGTAGGGCAAATTTTAATGATTGGTCTCCAATAATTTAAAAAATATCAAAAAAACTATCTCTTTGGAAGACAAAGTAATTATCCTTAGGTGGAAGACTAACTCTTGTGAACTCTATACTTTTAGCTATCCCTACCTATTATCTTTCTATGCTTCACTTACCAGCAAAGGTAGAGAAAGCAATTGACAAACTGAGGTACAGATTTCTTTGGAAATCCTATTCTTCTTCCCCCTCCACATACCATCTGGCTAAGTGGACAACATTATGCAGATCAAGAACTCAAAAAGGACGGGGCATCATTAACATTAAAAATTTTAATGTGGCATTAAAATCTAAGGGCAGCTACTCTCTAGTTCCTATTCTCTAAAGTGGAAAGAAATTTTAAAAGCAATATATTTATCTAGATCTTGGCCAAGGGCACTTTTAAATATTTTTATTGGTCAATCTTCTCCAATCTGGCAGGAACTAAAAGGTTGTTTCAATATAGTCAATAGTTTCACCACTTTTCAAGTCAAAAATGGAAGTAGTATTATTTTTTAGGAAAATAGATGGTGGGGTGGGGAAAAACATAAATATATTTTCCTGGATCTTTTTAAACTGGCTAAATTTAAAAAGACTTCAATTGAAAAAACAATTGAAATCTTTAGAGTATATTTTGATAAGTTAATTACTGATCCTACGTCATATGATAACATTGTTAATATTCAAAATCAGACTGATATTCTTACAGATATTCTAAACAATATGATGCTATGTCTTGAGGATGACACTTTGGAGTGGAACCCCTCCAATAACTGTTATACTGTCAACTCCTGCTACAGTGTAATTAATGATAATGGACCTATATTTCAATTTTATGATCATATCTGGCAAAACTAGGTCCCTTTAAAAGTCAAATTGTTTTCTTAGTTGGTTTTATTCAATAAGGTACTGACTAAAGACCAATCATTTATTCATCCATTGCTCCTTTGCTAGCACTATATGGAATGCTTTTATTCAGGGTCCTTTATATCCTGCAATATTCTCTATTGATGATTTATTTACCTTCTTACCTACCTTGAAATCTGAAGTCTCTTGCAAAGGTTGTTACACATTGTTTCAACTAATTTTGTGGTCTATATGGAAGGAACGGAATAACATAATTTTCAGGGGAAAGAGCAAAACTCCTTATATGATTATTTTGTGGTCTATACGAACATTACTGTTTTGATTCATTTCGAATACTTTATTATTGCCTGATGGCTGACTATATTTTTGGGGTGGAACTTATGTTCTGCCAGGTCTGTATTTTTGAGAACAACTACATTTTGACATGGTTTAGACTTGATGGTGATTGAATTACCAAGATTTAATAATAAATTACCGTTTACAAAAAAACAAGAGTAAGCGGTGGCTTTGGTATGAATTTCAGAAGTGACGAGAAAAGGTTGGGGGGTGGGGGTGTGGATGTGGGGTTGGTTATTGTGCATGAATTTGGAATGTGACATGTGTGATTTTCGTAAGTTGTAGGATGATTATTTTATAGTAATTATGAATTTTAAAATTCTAAATTCATTACCAGATTATTTTCTAGAAACTAATTTTTAATTTTACTCATGATATGAGTAACATAATGGATGACTAGGATTGATTTTTATTTATGAGAGAGTTAAGGGAAGGTGTAATTGATTATTACCATACACACACACACACATGTATATGTATGTATGTATTTATTTATATATATATATTAGGCTGTGAAGAGCAATGGCAGATCTAGGATTTTTTTAGGGTAAGACACAATTATACAAATAATAAATCTTTCAAAATAAATATAATAAACTAATAAAATTTAAATATTATTGAAATATCATTACCTGAATCATAGAGTTCCTCGACGTAAACGCATACACTGAAAGCGTTTCATTATTGTCTCATTGTCAATTTGATTGACTATATCACGCTCAATGTAAGCAACCAAACAATCATTCATGAAATCATTCCCTATTTTGTTCCTCAAACAATTTTTGATAATATTCATCGTAGAAAATACTCTCACCACAAAAACTGTTGTCACAGGCAATAACAATGCTAACTTCAATAACTGATATACTAGAAAATATACACAATCTCGCTTCAACTCCACAAGTTTCTAAGTAAGTCCACTAATACCTTTAACAAACTTCAATTCTAGTACTTCACAAACATCCAAAATATAGGTATTAAATTAGTATTCAAGCCGTTCAATATCTATACGAGAGAAACAAAAGGATAAAGTTGAACAAGTTGTACTAACTTCTCTTTGTTGAAGTAAATCCATTACTTGGATCAAGACAAGCAACACATAATAATAACTCTATATTCTTTTCATTGAAACGATCATTAAGTTCATTTATCAACAAATCAATCACTGTATTAAAAAATCTCAACTCGAAATCTGTGCAAATTTGTCTTCTCTTCTTGACATCGACGTGCTCTCTCTGGTTCTTGATAAATGTCATCCATACATTTGACTTCAATGTCATGTTTATTACAAAATAACATAACTTCATCAAGAAAAGATTCCCATGCATTATCAACACTTCTCATAAAATTAAGTTGCAACTTGGATAGTTTAACTAAACTCATTATATTCACAATATCTTGGTCTTTTCTCTGTAGTACCTCAGACAACTCACATGTTACTCTTAGAAGATGTTTTATTAAAAATAGGAGAAACATAAAATCAAATGTCTGAATAAAATTAACAAAAGTATTAACATGTGCTCTAATCGTTGTTAGTTTACTATCAACTTTAAGTATTTTAAGAACTTCCACCACAGAAAAAAAACATGAGAGATAAATTAACTAAAACACCTCAATGAGATCCCTATTCGTGTTTCACCAGCTCTTTTTATACTAAGTTCTTGATTTCTTTCACTACTACTTTTAATTTCTCCTGATTCAAGTTCCTTAGCAACTCTTTCAACTTCATTTGCACAGAGAATACCACAATACTTGCAAGATCCTCCAACATAATTCATTACAATGGCCACTAAATCAAAAAATGAAGCCACCTCCACATGATTCTCTATAACTACTACAAGTGTCAATTGTAGATGATGAGTAAAACAATGAATATAGAAAGTATAAGGATTTTCTTTCATAATCAATGATTTTAATCTATTAAACTCCCTCTTCATATTGCTAGCATCATCATATCCTTGACCACGGAAATTGTGAATGTTCAAATCAAACCTGGAAAACAAGTTATCAATTGTCAACTTAAGAGATAAAGCTGATGTATTGCTATCATGTACTAAACCAAAGAAAGATTCAATGATCTCTCCTTTTCGGTTTATATATCGTAACACCGTAGCCATTTATTCCTTTATACATATATCATGAGACTTGTCCACTAAAATAGTAAACAAACCACCATCTATAATATCTTTTGCAATCTCCTCAATAGTTTTACTTACAATAGTACTAACAATATCTCTTTGAATTCAAGGTGCTGTAAGTTTTAAATTTTCTAGAGCATTTTTCAACACAACTTTTCCAATGCCTTCATTATGATCTGCTAGGAATTTTAAAAGTTCAAGAAAGTTTCCTTGATTGGTAAATTCATAATGGCCTCAAAAAGATAAACCTTATTGTAAAAAAAAAAACCTTACACAATCTACAGATGCTTGCAAGCGAGTATGATATTCTTTTCTAATTTCATCTAATTGTCTAGAAAATAATACTATAATTTGTTGTCTTTTGGTCTTCAATGCAATACACTTTTGTTTAGCAACATTATAGTAGCTATCATGTAAACATTGATGGTTATGTAATTTTTTTAAATCTTTCCAGTATGTAAATCTTCATGTTATGAAAGCTAGATCAACACCAGTTTCAGCAAAGAGATAGCAATATAAACAAAATGCAACATCCTTCTCTACACTATGCTCTAACCATTCCTCGTACTTACTAAACCAAGCATTGTTGAAACGACGACGCTTTTCACCAAAGTTTGTGTGTGGAAATGCATGACCTTTTGGTTGACATAGAGGTTTACTCAGATATGCGCGTCTAATTTTGTCACGCTCATTCACAACATAACTGATTATTGGTGGTCTCAAACTAGGATCAAATATCAGTTCTTCTGGATAAAATTCTAGAGATATTTTTTTTCAAACTTGAAGAAGGTGCCTCATTACTGTTCAAAAGTTCTTTTTTTCAATTCTTTAATAAAATACTTGTCTATAACTACTTGTAAAATATAACTACACATAAATAAAAAAGAGAAAACTAAATAAATAGAAAAAAAATTAAATAAAAAATATTACACATATTACAAAATGTGTACGGATACATACCTCCTTGTCGTTTATTACTTAATGAAAATGAATCAATTACCACAATACTACAACAACACAACTGCTAGAAAAAAAAAAAAGGATTAAAAACATAAATACTACGATAATATGTCACTACCGAACAATAATATTTCACATACAAACTTACATACTTTTAAAATCTATGATGCACTAGTACTTGTAAAAGTAAAATTGAAATCTTCAAATATCATTTTATCTTCACTCCATCCGTACATCTTGATGCTCAAATGAAATAAATAAATGAATGAAGTGCAGTGTCTTCTTTACTTTGTTCTTTATTTATTAAATCATGATAAAAATATTAATTTTTACTGCTATGGATGAATGGTCCATTGGTCCCGTGCAAGTATGCAACCATGGTGGTACAAGTGGTCTGACTTTTATATGTTAAATGTGATTGATGATTTAAATAAAAATTTTTTTTTTGGTGGATGTATAATGTGTTATGCGTGGCCTACACTGCTGCACAATGTTTTATGTTTGTCTTATGACCTATGGTTAAATAAATAAATATGTACATTGAGGTGAGCTAACGACTGGTGAGTGGTGACCACTGTACAACAGTACAAACCCAAAACAATACAAACCTTCCGAGTTCCGACCTTCCGCCGTCGTCCAATCGTCCTTCGGCAATTCCACGGCTTGGCCCTTGAGCACTGCTACTTAACGTCTATTTTAACTCGCCTCGCCGACCACCGTTGCTTTTTGCCTCTTGCCCTTTTCCTATGGTGCTGCACTGCTACCATTGTGCCAACCATCGGCTCGTGGCCTCCTCGACTCGCAGTTGCCGCTGCTCCACCGGCTCGTGGGCTTGTCTACAGTGGATTGTCGGATGTCGATGCTTCACCGACTTGCAGTCGCTGCTACTCCTCCTCGAGGTTAGTGGTTGGATTAAGGGAAAAGGGATTTGAGAAAATGGGTAACGGTGGGAAAATCGGATGAGGCATTATTGTTTTTTAGGTTGGATAAATTGCATATTGTTCTTTAAATTTTTAAAAATTAAGATGTGACCCATGCCTCACCTGACTTCCAAGTGCGTCCCCCACTGGTGAAGAGACGAGGCATCCCAGTAATATCAATAATAATAGACTAGGCATCAAAAATATATGGATTAGGCTGTTAACGACCTTGAGATCTGTACATCAGCAATAGACTATTGATAGGATTCAAGTCCTAGTTTCCCCCATTGTGGAGAGACAAGGCATCCCAGTGAGTTGTGAGCTCAAGTGCGGCTAAACTACGTAATTGGATCATATTGTACATTAACATTGTGATTCCTAAATAAATGTGCATGTACGTGCAAACAAGACTAGTATGAAAAAACTGATGGTTGGGCTTGGTGTTAGGCCTTTCAACGAAAGTAAATTAGCCCACTAACAAGGAGTAAAAGTGGGCTGTTAACGGGCTTTCTATTTTCAGAAAAATTGGAACTTTCTGCTCTCGCCCACGGAACAAGCCCACGTTGTCGCTAAGATAAAACAAGAACTGCAGGGTCAATATCATCCCAAAGATAGAAGTGGATTGGTTGTGGCTCATCCACAAAATTAACATAACCCGTGGAACGAAGTAATTTAAAAGAAGAAGAAGAAAGTAATTTGATTTGACATTTTAGACGAAAGATCGAGGCCATTTTACTAAAACTTCGGCCAGAAAGTTGGAAGACGATAACCATACAAAGGTATCTCAAAAGAAAGTAAATCAAAGAGGGAAACATAACGACGAACACTCTCATCGCTACTCCATTGAGGACCTCCTCTACCGTCGCTTTAGTATTTTCCAACTCTGAAAAGGTTGACTTGCATGCATATCCTAGTAAATTAAACTTGCAAAAATATCAGGTACGTACTCATGGTGTTTGTTTCACAATGATGTAACTACCTATTAGTGGTTGCCACCATCCATATGATTAAATGAGCCATCACGATTAAGAGTTATTTATACGTGTGATCGTGCCCTCTCTTGAGGAGGTAAGGAGGCCACAGCCATGTCAAGATGGCAAAGGCGCGAGACGGGACGAGAGGGAGAGAAATGGAGTCGCCACCTAGTCTTTTAAAGGAAAGACGAGGAAAATGGCAAACGAATCACTAAAAGTGAATGAATGAGATGCAAACGTGAAGACCAGATGTCTACTAACCAGAGGATGCGTAAGGATTCCTATTACGCACGGGGAAGGTGTTAGGCACCCCCGTACGCAAGAGAAACTCGATCTTTCTAGTCTAATTCGCTTGCTTGAGCCTGAATGAATGTTTGCTATGCCTAGATTGTGTTCTAATCATGCGGATACGAGTGTCAAGACAAGACTGGATGGATGTTCAAGACGATGTGCAAAAATTGCGAAGAAATCCACATGAATTGACAAAATCTCAGAAAATCACATGAAATGACGATGTTTTTGTAAAGAACGCCTCCGAAAACCATGTTGATGTCAAAAGGATAAAAAGTCGAGTCAACCTGGGTTCTCGGAATCATGAAAAAAGTCGTGAAGATCAAAAAGGGGAAAAATAATCCGTAATGGGGTCAAATGTCAGCCCTCAGGCCTGTTAATGTACGCCCTCAGGCGATAAAATCCAAATCAAATCAGGAAAATATGAAATCATGGAATAAAGATAGTCAAATCGAATATCAAATGAAGGAACTTGAAAACATACAGGAGAAAAACCACGGAAGAATGCATGAAATGCAGACTTATCCAAAAAGGAGGGACTAAAGTGTAAATACAGCAAAATAGTGCAAAAATGTATGGAAATGTACCTACATGGGTAAAGAATACTAAGGAATGCTTTGGGCAGAGGTTATGCATGACTTGGTGCAATAACAGACACACATGTGCATGAATTGATGACATAGAGGCAATTTTGTCATTTTAGTGGTCAAATGTGATAAATGCATGCATGAGGACAATGCATGGTCTAAAATGTGTGTCAAATGCCTAGAAGATGTTATTTGCAAGAAACATCTGGGAGAAAATCAACAAAATGATGTAAACACAATAAATGACAAACATAAGGGCCAAAATGTAAAATTCACAAAAGGAGTGAGAATCTGGATGAAAAACATGTTCGCGACTCCTATTCTAACATGCAAATGATGGGTCCAATGTCAATGTAGTACAAGGATGTAAAAGTTGCACTTGGATAATTTCCTAAAAATTCAGGGTCTAAAGTGCAAAATTCACTCATAAGTGCCAATGTGACTAAAATGTAAGGCTAAGGATCAAATCTCAATGAAAACATGATTTTTGAATAGAATCTGTGATTAAATGCAAAACATGAGATGAAATGTATGAAAAATATTCCAAGATATGCAAGAAAACAT
>JAMKQA010016967.1:0-22828 GCA_024699735.1 Posidonia australis
CATGAAGGTCATGAAGAAACAGATTGCTCATGCAAGTAACTACATCAAGAACATAATAAAGGGAAGATTTCTCATGAAAATAATGCAGTGCTTTACTAGACACAAACTACACATGCTATAAAGCATAGATTTACATGCAGGGTATCTTGCAACAAAGATGAATGAATTCAACACAAAATCCTCATGATGATGTGAAAAGAATCAGACCTATCATGGAGCTAATAGCATGCTATCCCATTGTAAAAGAACAAGAGGTTACTTGAAAGATAACGGGACCTACCTTGTCCGAGGTGGATGTTCCTTCAAGGAAGAAAAGAACGACCCAAGATAATAAGCTCCCAGATGCTTTGGAAGGGCTGTAAATACCTCTGGATGCAAGAGGAAAAACTCGAGTGCAAGTGGGTGTTTGCAGAATTCTGGAGAAGGCTTTCTTTCAAGATGATGTGCTTGTTCGAGGTGGATGTTCCTTCAAGGAAGAAAAGAAAGACCCAAGATAATAAGCTCCTAGATGCTTTGGAAGGGCTGTGAATACCTCTGGATGCAAGAGGAAAAACTCGAGTGCAAGTGGGTGTTTGCAGAATTCTAGAGAAGGCTTTCTTTCAAGATGATGTGCTTGTCCGAGGTGGATGTTCCTTCAAGAAAGAAAAGAAAGACCCAAGATAATAAGCTCCCAGATGCTTTGGAAGAGCTGTGAATACCTCTGGATGCAAGAGAAAAAACTCGAGTGCAAGTGGGTGTTTGCAGAATTCTGGAGAAGGCTTTCTTTCAAGATGATTCAGCTCCTTCAAATGGTTGCCTATGGGGTCTATTTATAGGAATCTCCTTATGGGTAACTCCTAGGACAACAAGGAGCCTCGTAGACGAAAAGTCTGGAAGATTCCATGGCATATTCGCTAGTAGAGGTAACAACCATGGGAGGTGGAAAGCCAGCAGCCAGCAGCCTGAGAAATGGTTGGGGGCCTGGTATGTGCGTCGGGTATGTGTGCCTGGGATGTGCGCCGACTAGGTGTGCTAGATGGCTGTGCTAGCTAGGTGTGCTAGGTAGATGTGCTAGGTAGATGTGCTAGGTAAGTGTGCTAGGTAAGTGTGCTAGGCTGGCTGCACTCTCCTACCTATCTGGATTTCTAGTTGGGCTGCGGGCTTGCTATAAGTTTAGGGTTGGTTCAAGGGTTAGCCATATCTAAAGCAACAACTGGAAAGCTCATCCATGGGTCACCTCAAAATCGGGGTGTCTACATTAACCCATTACACGAGTTACCTTTCTGAGTATTAGGACATACCCTACAACTCATGCACCCATGTTTAGCATAGAGCACCACTCATATATAGCATTGCATCGCATATCGCCCTCGGGCGTACAGAAAAGGCTGAAAAGTCGACAATTCATATAAGTAAATGAGAAACCAATTAAAAGATCGATTTTCGGGCGCACGAGGGTGCCTAATACCTTCCTCGTGCGTAACAGGGATCCTTGTCCATTTCTAGTTTATGAAGACCTTTTCCATTGGCTTTATTGCATGATTTGAATGTTTTAAGCGGTTTTCCTTATCTTCCGTATTAAAATAAACTAGGTGGCGACTCCTGCATTTTATCATTATTTTTGCCGTGACATTGTCGATCCTTGTGCATTTGGTCTTCAGCGCCAAGCTCGAGGCTGTCGCCGGCATGGTTACAGTTACCATAAAAATTTATGAATAAATTAAAATGGAGGGAAAATGGAAATTCACAAAACTACCATTACAACATAGGTAGTTTTGCTATTTTGAAATCAAAATTTAATCTCAAACATAGGATGTGATTTTGCTGGTAGATGATCAAGGACCGTACCAAACAAAAGTAAGGACGGGCCTTACCTGATAATTTGCCTATACACACACACACACACACACACACACACACACACACATATATATAGGATTGGGATCAGGTGCACTTTACCTCAAAATGCTATTTTGAGGTAAAGTCAATATTAGCTCTTGGATAATCATTTTACGGTCAATATTAATACCACTTATTTAGAATAGGTGGTTTTCTTTTGAAGAGAGATGATAACAAGTTATTGAAAAGTGACTATAGCAGTCGTTTTTGTAGGTGACGGTTGGCATTCTTGTAATTGGGTACAGCTGTAGGAGTTGTGCATTTAGGTGAAGCTTTACATTATTTAGAGAGACGGTTACTATTCCATTGAGTGAAGGTTTTCATTAATGTCTACAAGTGGTCTGGAAACACCATTCGAAAGGCAATTTCATCATCCTGAAATGAATCTGTGTTGCTGGGTCTTTCAATTGTTGGAGTTTTTCGAACGACAGCTGTCCATTCATTGGGATCAGGTGGTCTTCGGTGGTGGTATTCTTAACTGACGTCGTCCATTTCATTCAGACCTAGTGCTTCCTAGTGTTGTACAATCATCTACGATTTTTCTAGGTTTCAGTGGATTATTCATCAACGAGTTTATCAAGTATTTTTTAGGGTGATTGATTGATACTGTAAACAGGTGAGTATATATTTCTTTGTATTTTTGTAGTTAATGAGAATTTATTTTCGATAACAAAAGTTAAGTTCATTTTTAGTTTTCGTTTTAGAGAGTCGGTATACATTTTTATAGGTGATGGTTGTTGAAACTTTAGTTCATATTTAGTTTTTGTTTTAGTAACATGATATTAATTAGATACAGTTAATAGACACAATAAGATAAGTGGATACATTCTTTACTATTTTATAACACAACGAAAACTTTTTTTTCTTATAACTATAGTTTTATTCGTAAATGTAGTTATAGTGAATTGACAATAATTAGTTCCAGTTATAGGACTTTATTTTTTTGTATTTTTTAACAAGATACTGGGTCCTTTAAAATACAAAGATATGCCTTCTGTAGTAACTGAGAATTATTTTTTTGTTATTGAAACTTTAGAGCATTTTTAACTTTAGTTTTAGTGATATGATATTAGTTAGTTTCAGTTAGTATAGCTAATAAGATAAGCTGATATGTCATTTACATCTTTACACCATGATAGAATAGTTTTTTTGTATAACTATAGTTTTAATGGTATTTTAGTTATAGTGAATTGATATTAGTTAGTTACAGTTATAGGACTTTTTTTTTATTGTATTGTTTTTATGGTTGTTACTGATATCATCCTCTCCTTATAAGTTGATGTAATTTGATTAATTAAGTGAAACTTTGTTCTTGATGAAATTAAGTTATTTTAATAATATTAATAATAGTGGATTTTTATTGATTTTCTTTCAATGTTGTTTTTTTTAACAATTTTGGATGTTAAATAATCCTGATTTACAGATGGATATAGTTTCACAATATGTATTTTCAAACGATGGGGATTTTGAGATATCTTTTATTGGTCAAATGTTTCATTCATTATCAGTAAGAGAAGCATTTTACTATACATATGCTTCTAGATATGGTTTTGATGTAAGGAAATGATCGCAAAAGAATTATCGGAATCCATTAACTGGTAAATCTGAGATTGGCTTGAAGGTGTACGTATGTAATAAGCAAGGGAAATATATTGATAAAATAAACATTGATAGTATTAAACCTGTTCCTTTAATTGAGGAAGTTGTAGGAAAGGATTCTCTTCAATTAAGGAATTAGTTTTGGTACACTTTACCTCAAACTTCCCCTTAGATGAGGCTAAATCTAGACCATCCATCATATTTACACGTATTTTAACACTGAAAAACAAATACCACTTACAACTGTATTTCCCGTCAGTGGTTTTATCAAATTCTAATTGGAACTTGAAAAAGCAATCACTCTTCTCAATACATGATAACTCAAAAAATGCACCATATTTATGACACATCCAATCACACGTAAAACAAAAACTAAATAACACCCCACATTTCCCACTCTGCCTGTGCATTCTTTCCTCTCAACCCTAAGTAAACGAATAAGAGGCCGACGGCGGCGTCTGTCCTTCAATCTCCTACGGCAACAAGAGATAGGCTAGCAATATCCTCTGGCTCATCTACAATCTCATCCAGCAACGTCACAACAAATCAAACAAAGTAAGAAGTGATTGCAATCGACGGTGACAACAGCGTCTTCTTTCTCCTCCGGGAACATCAAATCTAGAACGACGACGGTGATCGTCCTCATCTAATTATTAATGGACTACTACTTTCACATTGAAGAGAATCCTTTCCTACAACTTCCTCAATTAAAGGAACAGGTTTAATACTATCAATGTTTATTTTATCAATATATTTCCCTTGCTTATTGCATACGTACACCTTCAAGCCAATCTCAGATTTACCATTTAATGGATTCTGATAATTCTTTTGCGATGATTTCCTTACATCAAAACCATACTTAGAAGCATATGTGTAGTAAAATGCTTCTCCTGCTGATAATGAATCAAACATTTGACCTATAAAAGATATCTCAAAATCCCCATTATTTGAAAATACATCTTGTGAAACTATATCCATCTGTAAATCAGGATTTTTTAACATCCAAAATTGTTAAAAAAAACAACATTGAAAGAAAATCAATGAACATCCACTATTATTAATATTATTAAAATAACTTAATTTCATCAGGAACAAAGTTTCACTTAATTAATCAAATAAAATCAACTTATAAGCAAAGGATGATATCAGTAACAACCATAAAAACAATACAATAAAAAAAAGTCCTATAACTGTAACTAACTAATATCAATTCACTATAACTAAAATACCATTAAAACTATAGTTATACAAAAGAACTATTCTACCATGGTGAAAAGATGTAAATGACGTATCTGCTTATCTTATTAACTATACTAACTAATATCATATCACTAAAACTAAAGTTAAAAATGCTCTAAAGTTTCAATAACAAAAAAATAATTCTCAGTTACTACAGAAGGCATATCTTTGTATTTTAATGGACCCAGTATCTCCTTAAAAAATACAAAAAAAAAAGTCCTATAACTGGAACTAATTATTGTCAATTCACTATAACTACATTTACGAATAAAACTATAGTTGTAACGTCCCGATCCCGGACACACTACCAAAACACAGTATCAAGCATAATTACATTAATTACAGAAACATCAAATAACTGTAACTAAGGTTTACTTTCAGGATCACAATGTGCGGCTATAAGCTCCAACTCCTGCATCGGAACTCGGCTGCACGCGGTCTGCACCTAAAAATCAAATAGCACGTGTGAGTGACATCTAAGCCACCCAGTACGCGCCCCAAAACATACAAACCACAAAACCTCGGCAAAACCATAAATCTCATTCTTATCATTTTTTTAAAACTTGGTTTTCTTTTTTTGAAAATCCATTTTTTCTTTCTTTTATTAGACAATCACTTGGGAATTCAATCCCAAGCCATGCTTTTTAAAAAGTCATGTTTCCTTTTCTTTTCTCAAAACATTTGGAAATTCATTCCAAAACTACTTTTTCTTTCAAAACATTCCTTTACATTTCTTTCAAAAACCTTTGGAATTTATTTTCCAAAATATTTCCATTTTCAATATTTGGGGATTTCTTCCCAAAACACTTTCAAATTCACATTTCTGACCAGATCCAGCCTAAAACACAATGCCCCATTGGGCTTAAAACCAAATCATAAACGTTGGCTGGCAACTGATTAAAACGTCGTCATTTCTTTTTAGGATTTTAGGACCATTTCATCAGTTCAACCCTGACCAAATCACATTTCTCTTTTTTTATTTATTTCCACTTTTCTTTACTGTTGTTACCATGATCAGGGATAACCAGGCACACAAGCAGTAGGTGAGGACTTCTTTCCTCTACCTTCCTGCACTGCCGCGATGAAATTCCCCGTGCGGGATGTCACTGCCCTGGCCAACCGGCCTCAATTTCATTTTCATAAGTGCACGGGGATACGTCTCTGTCTGATGCCCCATTCGGTGACCCGAATAACTAAGTCCAATGACCCAAGCTCAGCATACACTATCGGTGAGCCGAACAACTAGGCTCAAAAGCCCATGCTCAGCCTACACCGCCATGAGTTCAGTGACCTAAACAACTAGGTACAATGACCCAGGCTCAGCCTACACCGTCGGTGACCCGAACAACTAGGTATGAAAACCCAGGCTCAGCCTACACCGCTATGAGCTCGACAACCACATTATCGGTGTTCCATTTCATTCCATTCTTCTTATTGTAGGACTCTATTTCCTTGCAACACTTGACCTTCCACTGGGGTCCCAACTCAAGCCATGGAAACCATGCTTAAAGTCATAAATTGGGTCTCATGCCTAAAACCACATAAAACCATCTTTTTCATTCATTAATAGGGTCTAAAACCCAAAATCACACCCAAATCTATTTGTTTGGGGTTCCACATGTCTCCATGTCATTACATGGGGAAACATCATTCACATAAACCAACCATACCTTTAAAACCATTTAACATTCATTAAAATTCACATTTTAACATCCCAAGTTCAGGGCAAAAACGGGATACCGAATTTTTAATTCGGTATTCTGAAATTCCCTGTTTCGGTATACCGAAAATTTTTGGTATGCCGAAACCCCCTGTTTCGGTCGACCGTGAAATTTCGGTCTACCGAACCATGGGTTCTGGCTTAATCTACCAGGATTTCGGCATACCGAATAAACTAGGTATACCAAAGTCCTCGCTGACAGGGCACACCCCTTTCTAGGTAGTGAAAAATCACCCCAAGTGGGAGTCCCGATCAGACCCCTTAAACATTCACCAATAATTTCCATAAAATCATGGGGTGTAGACCCTCAAGTCTACTTCAAAACCCTTTAAACCATTCATGATTCCATCAACCACACAATTCAAACGAAAATCACAAGGGGAAGGGGTTCAAGAACGGCTACTGTAGCATTCCACCCCAAAATCACATTTTCTACACAAACATCAATCCTAACCTCATGATCTCTACATTCTCATGCCATACATCACATTCCCATTCATTTCATGAATTTTCTACAATTTAACATGCATTTCTCTTTATTTCATGCAATTAACCCATCCTTAATAAAAATTAAACGAAGGAAGGAAAAGGAGTCGCGTACCTGGCTCAGCTGCCCGACGACTCTCCCCACACTCCGGCGAACCTCCTCGTGCCCCGATGGACCTCCTCGGCTGGCGGAACCCAATAGCGGCTCACCCCACCTCCTCGATTACTCGCCGCTCCTCTCCCTTTCCTCCTCTCTCGGTCACCCCTTCCTCTCTTCGCATGCCGCGACCTCCATTTATCCTCTTCTCCTCCCACATCGCGCCTGCCGCCCATCGCATCGGAGGAGACGACGAGGCACAGATCGGTGTCGCTGGTGGCACGGGTCAGGGAAGCGAAGGAAGAAGACGGAGAATAAAATAGTGCGAGCTCGTGAGAGGATGGAAAGAAAGGAGAAAAAAAAGGAAAAGAAAGGAAGAAAAGACAGGCACATAAATCGAGACGACTGTGCACCCTCAAGTTGGACTCCACATTGGTCCCTGATCACAAACAGGCGCACAGACAACCAACCACAAGCTCACACAATCAAGAAACAACAGATTATCCATTAATAAACCATTTAAGCAATATTACAATTGATTACATGATTTACAAATAAAAATGGATAATCAGACCCAGATGTCACAATAGTTATAAGAAAAAAAGTTTTCGTTGTGTTATAAAATTGTAAAGAATGTATCTACTTATCTTATTGAGTCTATTAACTGTATCTAACTAATATCATGTCACTAAAACAAAAACTAAATATGAACTAAAGTTTCAACAACCATCACCTATAAAAATGTATACTGACTCTCTAAAACGAAAACTAGCAATGAACTTAACTTTCGTTATCGAAAATAAATTCTCATTAACTACAAAAATACAAAGAAATATATGCTGACTTGTTTACAGTATCAATCAACCACCCTAAAAAATACTTGATAAACTCGTTGATGAATAATCCACTGAAACCAAGAAAAATCGCAGATGATTGTACAATGCTAGGAAGCACTAGGTCTGAATGAAATGGACGACGTCAGTTATGAATACCACCACCGAAGACCACATGATCCCAATGAATGGACAGCCGTCGTTTGAAAAACACCAACAATTGAAAGACCCAGCAACATTGATTCATTTTAGGATGATGAAATTGCCTTTCGAATGGTGTTTCCAGACCACTTGTAGACGTTAATGAAAACCTTCACTCAATGGAATAGTAACCGTCCCTCTAATGAATGTAAAGCTTCACCTAAATGCATGGCTCCTACAGTTGTACCCAATTACAAGAATGCCAATCGTCACCTACAAAAACGGCTGCTATAGTCACTTTTCAATAACTCGTTATCATCTCTCTCCAAAAGAAAACCACCTATTCTAAATAAGTGGTATTGATATTGACCGTAGGATGATTATACAAGAACAAATATTGACTTTATCTCAAAATAGCATTTTAAGGTAAAGTGCACCTGATCCCAATCCTATATATATATATATATATATATTCATTTAAAATCACTTTTACATGAAGCAAATCTGGTTTTTGGTTTATTTTTAATTCAAAAATCAAAAGTATTTAAAACCCCCTCCCCTTTACATCCTCAAACCCTACACACACCCTTGCCCTAGCACACCCTCTCGCCACCTCCCCTCGCGCACCTTGCGCTGCCTTCTTGTGTTGACACACGACAAGTCACCTACCATTGTAGATCCCCCTCCTACCGCCTCCCCCGACACATTCTGCGTCGATGCGCCAACCACTAGCTACAACCCCCCTCCTGCTGCCTCCCCCTGCACACTCTACACCTATCCGCCTACTTGTGTCACCTCCCTGAGCTGACCCACCCCCCTCTCAGGCAAAAAAGGGGATTTTCCTTGATATTTCGATAGAACTTGGTCTCTTACCTCAAAATTGTCCCATTTACGATGTGATTTGTAGAGGTATGGATTTAGGTTTTTTTGGAGTATTTTGGATGGATCTAGGTTTTTTCTGTAGGCTATGATTTATAGAGGAGACATGTCATTTTGCGATGAAGAGTGCAGACAAGAGCAGATCAGCATGGATGAGGGCAAGCGCAGATCGACATATATAGAAGGGACATGTTCTTGTTCGATTTCTTTTTTAGTAATATTGAAATGTTGTAATACTATTTTGTATTCGATTTAGTGATATTATTTTGTATTCAGGTTTTTTAGGGTATTTTAGATGAATCTGGGTTTTTTCTACAGACGGTGATTTGTAGAGGGGACATACCAGTTTGCAACGAAGAGTGCAAGCAAGAGCAGATCGACATATATAGAGGGAACATGCCTTTATTTGATTTCTTTTTTAGTACTACTGAAATATTGTAATATTATTTTGTATTCAATTTAGTAATATTATTTTGTATTTAGTTTAATGATACTAACTGAAAAATCATTATTATTTTAGTAATATTGAATTGTTGATCAATGAAATGTTTTTATTTAAATGTAATTGTAGTTATGAAATTAATTTTTATTTAGTACAGTAATACTAATTTAAAATAAACATTTAGTAACACAAAACATTTATTAATACAAAAGAATTTTTATTCAGTTCAGTAATATTAAACTAAAATAAAAAAATATCATGAAATTAATATTAAAAAATTAATATAAAAAATAAAGAGTGCCATATTCATCTAAAACATTTAAATTAAAATAATACAAAAAATAAATCTTCAAAAATATAAGGCAATTAAAAAATAAATTTTATATTTTTTGATCAGAAATTAAACCTTCCTTATTAAAAATGCCTTAATAATTAATGGAAACAATGATTTTATTTCGAAATTAATAAGTAGGGACTACGAGCAATAACTACTACACTTAAATGTAATTAAATAAATATTGAAAAAAATTTCCCTCCAAAAATGAAATCACTAGTGGTTTCATTTCAAAATAGGTGGTTTTAATACAGACCACTAGATTAGCATCCAACCATCATGTTGCATTTTTCATCAAAATAATTAATTTGAGGGAAGATGCAAATGATCTGGCTCCTATATATATATATATATATATATATATATATAAATATATATATATGATTTCAAATTATAAATATTATTTCAAATATAATACTATTTATTTATGAATAAGATTTCATAATATTTTATAAAATATTGTTTATTTATGAAATGCTATTTTTGTCAGATTACAAATAAAATTGTATTGATTTAAAAATAGTACTATTTGATATGATATATATATATATTGTTATTCTAAGTATATTGTCTTACCAGACGTATGTCTTATTAATTATTCCAGTTTTCAGCAAAATCTGAATAACTTGCAATATATGCTTATTTACCTTAAAAATTCTTTTACTTCTAGACAGAATAGCAATTTCAGTAAAATAATAATACCAACTTCAACTTATTCATAGTTTTGCTATTCTATATCCAAAGAAGGGTTAATTAAAAGGCCACGCCATGTGATGACTTGAGATTAAAAACCCTTTGTTTTCTCCACTAGCAAAATAACAACCACTTCCATCTTGATTGGCTATTTCCTATTTGGAAGGTTGTAATTTCTTAATTGTTCGGGTTTCCACGTTCTAACCCTTGTAGAAAGTGATGTTCAGGCCTAAAAAGTAGAATTGGTTTTGATAACATTAGATTTTGTGTTACTTTCTCTTTTTCTTTTTTGATGTCGGTATGTATATATTTTCTCCTTACAGTCTGTAAGATTCGAACTTGAGAGGAAGGTGGAAGTTCCACTCCTCCTGGTCAACTGCACCATGGTAGTTGGTTATGTTACTTTCTCTTCTTGTGGAAGGAAAACATTGTATCCTACTAATTCTCGTGTTGCTTTTGGCTCTACATGACAAATACTAAAAAACATTTTACATGAAATATATCTCTATGCAATTGTAATTTTATATGTAAGACTTTATTTTAATGGATTTCTTTCTCAACATTATGAACATGCCGTCATCACTTCTCAATTGATTTTGACATTATTAAACCAAATGCCAATCACAGAAAATGACATGTGAAGATAACAGATTCTAGTGATCTGCTTGCTGAAAATTTTCAATACTTACTTTATTATGATCATTGTTTAGTCTCATGCTAAATGAGTAGAATAAATTTGAACAAAATAAAATACTATGTAATCTTGAGCATTTAATTTTGTCGAAGTCAACTTCCTCATTGGTCAAGCTTTTATGATTGAGTTTGGATTTCCTGTTCCAATGATGGCCCAAGTGTTGGATACATATTAAACAATATTACATGCGGTTAATTTACTTTATTGTAGACCATGATTTAGACTTATAATAATTTACGTAATGCTTGATTTAAACCTTCAACAAACTAAGCCATTACAATATTACTTTTGGAAAAAGGCCTCAAATCGTGTGTTATGGGAGTCAAAGGGTTTGTCTGGAACCAGCTGTACCTCTCCTTAAGGAGCACCAACTCCAACCCAAATAGAATTACCTGAAGTCAATTCTCGTAGAGAGAAAAAATGATAGTAATGCCATGAGAAGTAGCAGTCTTGCCTTGCTCCAACATGACTACTCTCATGCTCAAGTACTGGATTCCAATGTAACTACAAGGCACTAGAAAGAGAGAGAGAGAGAGAGAGAGAGAACACTATTTTATGTTATATAACTAATGTAATCTTCTGTTATATAACATTCAAGTTCCCATATTTCTGAATGATTATTAATTGTCTTACCAACAACATTTGAACCTTAATTTGCGCTCTACAAACAATGGCAATGCGACGGACCGACACTCCTCGCCGGGAAAAAAAATAAGATCCATGGCTCGAATCTGAAGCGGCTGGAGTTGACTGTATTCCCTCGATCGTCACGTGCTCACCACAAATGGAAAGAGAAAACACCACCGGGCTTAAGTGCTTGGTTGACATGGATCTGTTCCACGATCTGCACTGAAACCAATAACAATTAATGACCTTTGAGATGATGATTACGTGAAGATTACCGCCAAGACAACCATCAGCCAATGTACAAATGGAATATCTCATCATTAGATGGTGTGATCTGTCTCCGTAACACTATATCTGACTCACTGATTGATTGATTGATTGATTGATCGACGAGAAAGGTGTTGCACGTTTTCCCGCCTCTGTGATGGAGAAGAGTCACTGAGCATATCAGAAAGATCAATGTCCCGTACAACAAAACATGGCCACCTTCTGACCCTACTACACAACTTACAGGCACATCCCTTCTTCTTTTCTTTTCTTTTTTTCAAATTTTCTCCCAATCAGTACTGCTCTGCAATACCGATTGCGAGACTATTCAGTGCAGATACACAATCTGGACAGCCAAGCGATATGTATTCCTCCATTGTGTTGTCATGTTATTTCTTATTTATCTATTACGGGCAAGAAAGTAGAAGGGCAAGGCTATTTCAAGCAATATCTATGTATCTGCTGTTTAGTGTCGTTCTTAATTAAGCTCTACAGGCAGGCACTAAATGAGCTCCTTTAGAGATGAGAAAAGATCGTCCTTGTTGTCCTCGAGGTTCTGGCATATGAGTTAAGAAGTTGGGAAAAAATAATAATAATAATAACAGCTCATTTAGTGCCTTAAGAAATGAACTTGTTCTGGCATATGAATCCCCATTTCTAGACTACCAACTTTAGGGGACAAGTTCATTCAACGCGCCTTAAGAAAATGTTTAGAACATGTTTGTGACATTGAAGTAGTCCAAGTACTGTTAATTTAGTTTTTTTTCTACTAGATAGGACCTTTATTAAGAAGTTTTTAAAGAAGCTCTAGAAGTTTTTTTTTTTTTTTTTTGTAAAATTACTTCAATTTAAATTGCATCATAAACCTCGCAATAGGTAGATTTCATGGCAAGTAAGCTCCAGAAGTATTTCCAAACACTATGAAATAGCATTATTATGCATATTATATGTAATACCTCATATTTTGACTCATGTTGCTTAAAAAAAGGCAAGTAAGTGGATTGAATAAAGATTAAGATTAACTTCAATTAAACATTTTTGATCTGATTATTAAGTCTAATTTATCAACTCCAACATAAATACTAGACCTGATTGTTATACTAGTTAGACTTAAGCTTTTTTAATTGTAATTGTATCGAGAGTATAAACAATTATCATAGAAGTTAGAGCAGATCCAACCTTGTCATATCTAGCTAATTCCCGTGAATAATACATTCTAGAACAGTCACTTTATTGAAGAAAAAAAAGGGTAATCAAGCGCAATAAGAGTTGCTTGCAGCAGCTCTTAGTAGTAGAAGACGACACCTATATCATTAGCCTTGGTAAATGAAGCAGGGAACCAAGACCCTTGTTCCAAGGAATATTTGGATTTAAGTACGATGATAATTACTATCAGACATGATACTTTATTGAGGAAGAGTGAAGCTAACCTTTATCATATCTATAAGACTACGACCTAAGCTAGCCATAACCTAGTTACGTTAGTTACAGCCGGTCGGCCACAAAGATTAAATATTTGGATTTGAACTTAGCATACATAAGAATTATCCGAACCACACACAAATGTGTCTTGATAATCTGGTGATGGCCGGATGGGCTTAACCAGGCCTACCAATCACTCAGCAGTGTATGCACTGCTAATGGGCCGGAGTACTGGGCTTGAAAGCTGAGCTCAAATGGGAAAAACTCCGTTGTAATGAGGATTTCCCTTTTCAAAATAGGGAAAGAATCTCTAGTTGTTTAGAATCAAATTATAAATGGTAGTTTCCGGATTTAAGAGTTATACCTTTTTTCTTTTTTCTTTTTGGCTACAAATTAATAACCTTAAATATAGTATGATAGTCTCCGTTGTAATGGTAGTTTCGATTCAAAAGAAATTTTGTGGTTGTTTTTTTCTTAGAAACGGGATCCTTTTTCTATATCAACGAATTTGTAACATTTCAATATAGATACCCTCTCAAATATGGTATTTACATGCACTTAAAATCACGTTTTGTTACTAGAATAACCTTGCAAAATGGGAAAACAAGCAATTTGCAAGGGTATATGGCGAAATAGAACATTCACAATATGACTATTAATACATAAATATTCAAATGAATCCAGAATTTATTTTGAATCTAATTTTGTACTTCTCATCCTTCTTTCATCTTACTACTTTACAAAATACATCCTTTTACTGTGATGTAGATATTATAATCTGACACGATATGTTTGATGACCTAGGACTTTTTTGATGGCAGGGCAAATGTAAAAAAATGTGTACATGTTATCTTAAAGGTGTAAAAAGGGTCGAACTGAGCTGCAAGGGCTCAAACTGGGCCTAGCCCATTGAAGTTGGAGTTCTAATTGACATTGCTCTGTAGAGGCAAGAGAATGTGACTACACGTGTTAAGACAACTGACATTGCTTGTTATTTGTTGATTTTTTAAATGATTTCCAATTAACATGGTTCAATGCTTAGGATTTTTTTTTTTACCAAAATCAAAGACCAAGATGTGTAGTGGAAGATGACAATCCAAGTGGCTAGAAGCCACATTTTATGTAAGAGCTTTTGGGACACATTTTATGTAAATTGGGCTTCTAAGTAATATCAAATTTCCAACCATAAGATACGATCTATGTTATATGAAAAGTCGATATACAAAAAATCAATTAAATTTGAAATTACAATTATGGTTATCATAGACAGATAAAAATTTCTAAATAAAAATAATATTACGACTCATGAATTTACATGCATATCTTAAAATCCATTCATTAGTTGTGAAATTCAAATGATGGATTTCATCAACATTCATTGTGATATTTACCATTTAAAACCGAAGTGATTTTAGAATTTATATGTTAATAAATAATATACTCATAGAATCACATTTTTTTACGAGTTAATAGAAAACCATTGAATTTTTGTAAGTCAATTATTACCCTAAAAGTCTTGGATTGACTTGATTTTTGATTTGTGGTCTTTGTAGACAGTTTAGATCAATATCTAATAATTGACTTGATTTTTGATTTGTGGTCATTTTCACATAATCAATATGAAAAAGGATGTCTGCCAACAGTGGAATACAAACCAGAGACCTGTTCCACATCGTAAGGGCTATAAGGCCCATCACAAAGGGAATCAATAACAAACTACTAAATTAACATAGCTGGATTAGCTGTAAATCATAATATTGCTTTACGCGCAAGCAACTAACACGACCACTTCTCCGAGATCATGCAGTCACTGGCTCAGCTCTTTTCTCTTCTCCCTCATCCGCAAACTTCTGGTCCATAACTTCCTTCTTATCATTCTCACCCTTGTAATGATAGAAAAGTGAGCATAGCACAAAGTACAAGAGATTTACGACCCCCATGATGGCCACTAGATAGTAGAAAAGGTCCACTCTCCCAACGTTGATGTTGTTGTCCAACCAATTGTTTCTTCCATTCTTCCCCGTGTACCTCTGAACCAGTGATATCATGAGACTGCTGAGATAACTCGCACCTCCCAAGCTGCAGAAGAATAGAGACACGCCTATGCTCCTCATGTGCTCTGGAAACTCCTTGTAGTAAAACTCTATCTGGGCAATACCATTAAGAGCCTCTGATATCCCCATAAATACTAGTTGAGGTGCCAACCACAGTGCTGAAATTGGCGATACCCCTAAAGCATCTCCTTCCTTGTTGTTGCAGAACAAGTACAAAATTTTTTTATTCAAATTTGAATTACTAATATTGTAAAATTGATGTTTGGATGAAGTTGTTATAATATAATGAAACTTTATTACCGTTAGTGCTGCCACCCTTCGCTTCTTCTCCACCATGCCGGCCGCCACCATCGAAACGATCGCAATACCCATTCCAATGCCCATCCTCTGCAACACGGTGATGCCACCCTCCTTTCTGGTAATCTTGGTCATAGCAGGCACAAGAACACGATCATAGATGGGTATAAACAAGGAAGATGCACCCATGGCGATAACCCCAAACGACCCCGCCGGAACCTGGAAACTCCTGCCCAGGTGACGGTCCATCTTCAACGCCTGCAGGACGGTAAACGTCCCTTGCTGGATGATCGCCGTTAAACAGACGATCCCCGCAGCCCAAATGGGTGCAATCCGCATCATGCACTTCAGCTCCTCTACCTTCTGCACACTGCAAAGCCTCCACGGGTTCTTCGGTGTGCCATCGGCGTTCACTTCTTCTTCGCCATGCTCCAATGCTGCTGCCTTGTTGAGGAAGCTGAGTTCCTGGGTGAGGTTGAGCTTGGTGATGGCGGGGTTCTTCGGGTCCGGATCGAAGAACCGAACTACTGGGTATTCGACGTTACGTTTCATGAAGGCGGCGACAACTACTCGGGCGATGCCGGAGAAGATGCTTCCCTCGGGCGCGACGTAGATATAGAGTCTTGTGCCGAGGAAGAATAGAACGATGGACAGAAGCATGAGGATGGTCGGAATGCCTAGACCGACTGCCCAGCTGACGCTGTCTTGGACGTAGACTACTACGGTGATGGCCAAAATTATGGCCACATTGAAGGTGAAGTAGTACCAGTTGAAGAAGCTGTTGATGCCTTTCCGGCCTTTCTCGGTGGTGGCGTCGAATTGGTCGATGGCGAAGGGGAGGCTGCATGGTCGGACGCCGCCTGCGCCGATGGTGAGGACGGCGAGGGAGAGAAAGAGAACAGCGAGGAGGGACTGTGGTGGGCCTGCGCATTGGCCTTGCTGCTGGACTTGGGGGCTGCATGGCGGTGGCCGGAGTTGTGGGACGGATGCCGTCAGGCTCAGACCGAGCATTCCCTGTTCGTGACACGATTTGCGTCAACGTAATACAAAAAAATAAATAAATAACAATAATAGAGGAAATTTTAAATTTCGTGTGTAAAAATATAAAAACTCTTTACCTTTTGTTTTCTTTCGTCCCACTACATATTTTCTCTTCTTTCCCGTCGACCTCCTTGTCATTTCATATGTAGATTCCGTCTACAATGTTTTAAATAAAGTTTTTTTTTTTGGAGTTGTTTATTTTTGAGCTTCCATAATGTCCAAAGTTTGGTGTTCCATTAATCTTTACTAAAAGTTTTTTTCTAATATTTTATAGCTTGTATCCATATATTATATTACTTTATGTTAAATCTAGAATATCTTATAAAATATCTAAACTTTTGTCACTTTTTATGATCTTTGGTATCATTTTCTCTCCTTTTTGGGATCAACATCATTTCTTTAAGACGAGGTTTTGTATCTTTGTTTGATTTCAGCTACAAGTATCATAATTTATTGTTGATGTAACTATCATTTCATTAATGTTTGATACCATTACTTTAGTGTTTAGTATCATTATATGATATTAGTCACCATTGGTGTAATATCTTTAAGATTTTGGTATCATTTATTTATGGTTCAATATAATTGTACCATACTAGTTATAACTATCATTCCTTACACATTTTGGTATCATTGTTTTAATGTTTAGTATTATTTATTCATGGCTCAGTATTATTCCTTTTTTTTGTATATTTTTACTTCAATGTTTAGTATCACTTGTATTATCTTTGGTACTATGATATATTCAATATTTATATATTTTATTGTATAAATTTCTATATCTCTGATATTTATTTTACAATTTTGTGCTAGATATACGAGAAGACGATGGAAGAAGATTATATACAGATAAAACAATTTTGTGTAATAGATAATATATCTATCAGATGATACTATATTGTGTAATAGATGATAATGGATCAAGGACGGTTGACATGTTTGGAGAGTCAGGTGTGAGTCCAAGGTTAAGGTTTTGTAGTTTTATAAGACCAAAAGATTTTGAGTGAGGATTTGTGGACTAAAAGACAATAAATGAGGTCTATGACCAAGAGGCTAAACAATCTAACAGACCAAGGATAAGTGATACCTCTAGAGGATCGAGAGCTAGAGGAGTAAGTTGAGGTCTCAAGGAGTTGTATTGGTGGGACTAGAAGGTAAAAAACTCTTCTAGGTGGTCGAGTGTAAAAATCTTGAAGATGCCAAGAGGATGAATCCTGTGTGTGTGTTGTCCTTATGTGAACTTTAAGGACTCTTAAAGTATGAACTCAAGGTGGGGAGTTTCTGTATAAGATGGCTTTGTCATGGCAGTACAGTCTGCCTTGGTGACTAGTTGTAGCTGATGTCAGTCACTTGGGTTGAAGTGACTCGACAAGTTTTGGATTGAGTGTGTGAATATGTTGTGTAGATTTGTGTTGGTTTTGAACTTGATTGACAAAGAGTTGTCATATCAAATGTGCATAAAGAGATTTAAAAAATACACGTGATTTTGGTTGTAGAAAAAGAAAATAGTTTTGAAAAGTATATTTAAAAGATCATATGCTTGTTTTGTAATAGGATCTTGCAATTGTGGGTTTGTAGGTTTTTGGTCTTAGTACTGTCATAAACGACGACCATGTTGACTTAGGAGTTGAGCATTAGTAGCTTTAGTTTTGGTTTGTTATTTTTGGAAGATAGCAGGTGTATGCTGAGTGACTATTAAATGTCACTCACGTGTATTTTAATAGTTTTCTTGTAGGTGCAGATATTGAAATAGCTGTCAAGTTTAATACATATAGCAAGAATTACATAGTCGTATATTACAAGTTTTGGATAGATTTAGTACTTAATTCTTTGCTTTTATGTTTGAGTTATTTGGTTATTGATAGTTCTAAAAGTGTCAAGATTTTAGATAATCGTGATTGAAATCGTGACAGTAATATCAATAATGAATTATGATACTTACGATTGGTATCAAATGATGATACAAAACCTTGTTTAAACGATATCAAGCATTGAAGAAATGATACTTATCCCAAAAAGATGAGAAAAGAATACCAAAGAACGTAAAAGTGAAAAAAGCCTAGATATTCTATAAGGTATCGGTAAAGTGATACATGAATTAACATAAAATAATATAATATATAAATACAAGCTATATAATATTAGGAAAACAAAATAAAAGTTGGGCATGAATTTTTATTTCACGAACCTCTTATAGAAAAAATATTTGATGAAGCCTTTTTTACAAGAACTTTCTTATAGAAAAGCTTCAATAGAGATAAACGGAATACCAACCTTTGACTATCATGAGAATTCAATAATAGACAACTCTTGAAAAAAAAAAACTATTTAAATTGTTGTAAATGAAATCTACATATGAAATGAGTAGGAAGAGGAAAAAGAGAAAAAATGTGTAGGAGAAAACAAAAGGTCAAGAGTTTTGATATTTCTTCCACACAAAATTTAAATTTTCGTCCACTATTTTCAATTTTTTATCCTTTCCTATGTACTAAAATGCTGCAGTATGGTACAGATTTCACTGGATATGATAGTGTAGTTCTACCTGTATTGTCAGAAATAAAAAACAAAAGTCGTTCGTTAATGTGGAGATGCTGTGGACTGTCACGTAGGACGGGTAGGATTTCATGTAAGATTTTGTATACACATATTAGAATACTTTATTTTGGACTTAAAGATTAGGTCCATTTTCTAATATAAATATTATTATTTATAACAATCAACCACTACAAGAAAAACTCAAAATTGTAAGGACATAAGTAGACATGGAAATTGGGTCAGCTTGTGGATCCTTGAAATGGACCGGGCCTGGCCAGGTCGTAGGGGGCCTTGCGCCGTGTCGGACCTACGTGTTAGGCTCGCTTAGGTCCGTAGAGTAGGTCCATTTTGGTCCGTAAATTAGATTAGGTATGTTGGGAAATTTTAAAAAAAAAACCAAAAAGACTGTGAGCCGGCCCAGCCTAGCCCGACTCGACCCACTAATGGGCCATGGGCCGTGTTGGGCCCATGACCTGTCAATAGAGGCCTGGCCCGATCGTGTTTTTTTTGGACCCGACCGATCTGGATTCCAACACTAGACATGTTCTTACGATATTCTTGCTAAGTCCTTGCTAAAGAGGACTTTACAAGGACATTACGTTGAAATATTGTCTTAGCAATAATGGTTGTTACTAAATCGCTTTTATTATTGTGTGTGTGTGTATGCATAGTGTGTTTTGATGTATTGTACAATTATTTTTTATTTATCTTATTCTTTGATCTATTATGAACAAACAATATATATAGCATAATAATTATTTAAACATATTTAAAAGTATATAGAAATAATAAACATATCATAAATTCCTATGATTAAAATTTGGAAGAAAAAAAATCTATCTTTGTTAGCTAAAAGTAAATCTATTTTATGTTACTTTAGTGAGGCAGAAATTAAATTCTATCAACTACTGAAATCTGAATTAAATTGTACATTTCACATGACTTTGTTACGATAAAAAGAGTTTTCTGATTCATTAAATGTAACCGCTAAAAGTCATCTGAATTCATCTGTGAAACCAAAGTTAAAATTCGACATGGAAGCAGGGGATTACAAAAGGTTGTAATCGATATCATTTTCAAACTTTGACATCTAAAAAAGGACATGGCGTGTTTAGAAGCTCTTGGGAATGACAACATGTCCTTTGAGATGACTTGAACTTCGGTTGGACGAAATCAGTTTGTAGTGAAACATGAAACACAAATTACGAAATCAAACATGGCGTTGGACCGTATGTTCACAAAAGGATTAGGTATGGCCAGGACTCAAATCGACGCAAGGAACTGAATTCGTCTCGTAAAATCTCAGGTATACTGGATCATTCCTCGTATGTACAAAACAAAAAATAGGAGAACAAAAAAAAAATCATCATCAAGTCCAATTGGCATATGGTAAGAAAGGAAATTGATAAATAGTTTCATCCTAGAACCGAGTAAGGCTTGAAGTTGATGCTACGACCCTAAAATTCATATTTACGTACATAAATATCTCATAGAAATTTGCATACTTACATTTATACTAAGATAAACTTCATTCTTTTGCAGAAGTATACATTTAAATTTCAATTTAACAGCTCATATGCAAAAATCCCTTTCAAACATATACTTCATACTTAAAGTCTATGTATTAGTTGTGTCGTATTTGATTGGAGTGGTTACTTATGTTATTGGATGTAAGTCTAAATATCTAATTTATGTGACTTAACTAATTTGATTATTGGACTGGTCTAATTGTGAGTCACATTAGTTTAAGTAGTGTATGAAGCATATTATAACACGGTTATGGAGTATATCATAAAAAGAATATTCTTCAAGAATTTTCAATATAGAATTGCGTAACAATTCTTGTAGTTCTTTTACTTTGAGAGACTTCTTCCACAGGAGCAGAGGTAGTTGTTGTGGAGATACGGACGAGAAATACTTTCACATCAAGATTGACAATACGACGACATTGGATAAGTCTCATATAATTTATTATATATAACTATTGGTAATTATCCAACTACTGAGGCGTATAGAATTACAATTCTGGGTAAGAAATTTTACACAATCCTGTTTCAAATGGAACTAAACGAAATAAGTTACAAATAATTTCTTACCCATTGACAATCCTAAGGTATAAAGTCTTCGGAAGCTATGACCCTAAATTCATATTTACATACATACATATCCCATATACATATCTCATAGAAATATGCATGCTTACATATATTCTCAGATAAATTTCATATTTTTGTACAAGTATATATTTAAATTTGTGTTTAGCGGCACATATGTAAAAAGCCCTTGATCAAACATATGCTTCACACTTAAGGTCTATGCATTATATTTGGTTGAAGTGGTTACTTACATAACAGTAATAGTGAATAGGTTTATAGTTATCACAGTGACACATTTGCATAGAAATACAGCTACAAGACTATTCACATGGATTTAAAATTAGATGTCGAAGTTGCTTTTTTAAATTTGACTTTAAATTTAGATTTATCCTTTAATGAAAGGAAAATTCTAAAGTACACTTGATATTGTTTCTTAATAGTAGTTATAATTGTTGTTTTATAGTTACAAAATCCACCATCCATATATTTAAATGAAAGATCAAGATTAGAAGTTTTTGGTGTCCACTAAAATTTTTAGTATCTATGTGGATACTATAGATACATCTCTATTATGCGCCTTTTAGAATGGACAACGCCACAAGGGAACATACATATATATATATATATATGTGTGTGTGTGTGAAATTATTGTTCTTCTTGAAGTGAATAGACACATAAGCCCATGTCATGTAGACAACTTTGAAACGTATCAATCCTTGTACGCCACCCTTGTTCAAGTTGCTTTCACGCTTTAATCAACATCTCCCTATCTAAGACGTGTTAATCCCTGATAAGTCGTACTAGTCAAAATGATCAATTATTATTAAGGATGTTAAGATTTTAATCCACAAGAACACAACAAAGTGTTTATTTCCAATTCATTTAGACTTTTTCTGTTGCTGTCCAAGATGAAAACGGCCAGGTCCCAACATAGTTTTTTTTTTTTTAATATTTTGCATTTAAAATTTTTTAAATTATATTTATTAATTTTTATGCATTTTCATTTATCTTTTCACTATTTCTACGATTTATTTTAATCAACGAAAAAACTATCATTGTGTTTGGATTGCGACGGTCCAGATAAGGTTGTAAGTGGATTAGGCTTAACCTGTCCAATTGCTTTAATTCGATCCATTTGAAAAAAATAAGGGAACATTTTTTATGTATGTGCCTACATATAAGGAGTATGTTGGTAACTTTTTATTTTTCATAAATACATAAGGAAGAAGAAATAACTGTATAGATATACTTATTAGATATTCATAAATACATAGTAAAATTTTCATTTAAATTAAACAACTATTGATTCTTGATTTAAAGGTCTTAACATTCAACATATTTTGTTAAATTCTAACTGTTAAATTTTAGATTAAAAATTAATAATGAATATAATTCAAATTAGAATGAAACATTAACACATAGTAGATTATATTATAGATTAACTAATTATATAA
>JAMKQA010016968.1:0-12706 GCA_024699735.1 Posidonia australis
GCGTCAGCTGGAAGGTTCAATGTACTTGTTCTTCTTTTACATCTTCCGAAACTTCGTTGCTCCCATGAGGGGTTCCTGCGTTGTGGTCGATCTTCATCGGGCAAAATTTTGAGTTTTACTACGTACGCGGGCATGGCTGGTCAACCTGGATCATAACTGGTGCACAGTGAACCTGAATTTAAATATCAATTAACTATCTTAGTGTTGTATTTAATATTTTAATTTAAAAAGACAATGAAAGTACAAACCACAACCTTCTTTACGCGATCTTTCGACGTTGGAGGAGTGATTGAAAAAATCAAAACAAATTGGTCAAACCGTGGACCAACATTTTTAACGGTCTGGTTGTTTAAAAGCCCATCAACTTATCAAACCACACTCGATCGTCATAAAACATGGTTGTACAATAATTTCTATTTTTATGTTAGAATAGGAATTTAGATTCAAATTTTGCTTTTTAAAGTATTAGTGACAATTGAAGTTATCAATTTCATTTATAAGAAAATAAAGTAAAACAGTATACAAAATTCATTCATTTCGTTCATTACTTGGTGATAAAATTCATTCATTGATTTCATTGAAAATATGTATATTGGATACATTTCCATATTATCATATAAGACATGCATCTTCTTCCTTGAGTTTACTTATAGTTCGCGAAGGACAATTCTAGTAGTCCTTTCTATAGCTTTGGCGTAGGACGCGTTGCTAGTTTGTCCCCTTTTGTCCGGGGTCGTGTCGGTATTAGTAAAGCGTACAGTTCCATGCTACTGTAGGAGATGAGACCATCAACGCACCACCCGTTCATTGCCTGCGCTTTGGTCAGGATTTAGAGTAGGAACCTTTACGTTCTAGTCTGAGTCGAAGACCTATTTATCATGTGTGATCCTAGAGTAGACGACCTTTTAGGAAACACTTAGTTGGTGAGAGAAAACATGTTAGTTTTGGATACATTACCATATTAATCATCAAACCTATTAAAAATTACTTCAATCTAACCAAAATAATAATAATAATAATAAAGGTAAAAGAAATGGAGAAAAAAAAGAGATATAACATCGAGAGTATTTTTGTCCATAAATTATTGTAAAATCCACTCCTATTTATGAAAGTACCAAAACGATTGATTGCAAAAATTTAAGGTACCGAAATAAAGAAATGGGAAAAAAGGAGGAAGAAATAGAGAAAAACAAAGAATATAACATTAGAGGTATTTTCATCTGAAAATCATTTTAAAACACACTCCTACAAATAAAAGTCTCAAAGTGATTGACCGTAAATACACACACACATATAATCAAAGGTAGTGTCGACGAAACGTATGCTTAAATAAGGACGAGATTTTTTTATGACATGTAAAATCAAGTATGTATATAATCAAATATGGCATTAACAAAAAAAAACATGTGATCTATCACAAGAGTAACACAAGATCAAATATGCATATAATTAAATATGATGTCAATAAAATTACTTAATCTAATGCATTTTGACAATAATATAAAGTTTGACATAAATCAAATATGATGTCAATAAACATGTCACAAATTTGTCCAAGTGTAACTTCAAGTATAATAATAATCTAATTAGGAGACACTACAACAAAATTGTAATTTTGATTAACTCATAATTCATACATATTTTATTCTTGTATTTGTCTATTTTGTATATAAATAATATTACTCGAGGTGTTTTGTACAAATTTTGCAGAACTTGAGGGTTTAGAAGGAATCTACGAAAGATAAGGAGGAAAAGAATAATTGTGTCAGAAAAGAAGAGTTTTTTTTATGGAAAATTCTAGATTTTGCATCACACAATTTTCTGAAACGCAGGTATGAGAAGATAAAATCCTTTGCAAACCCGGAAAACATACTTTGTAAATCTAGAAAAATGCAAGTATGAGAAGATTTAGAGACCTTATGCTCAAGGGCTAATAACCTCACACAAGATCACACCCTATTCATACTAAATGAATGCAACAATGTTCAGCCATGTCTCCGGGATCATAGGCTGATGCATAAGATTCTCCATATTGGAGTAAGGGGCAATCAGCCTACCAAAACTTAGCCATGGGCTGAAGATACAAAGTGTAAAACAACTTAGAAAGCAATATCATTTGAGGCTGAAATCGTGCATGCAAAATCATGAAATATCAGAGAATCAGACTCAAAGTCATCTGAAAAAACATGTAGATGGGGATGCAAAAGAGGGTAATCTGCTCTCTGACCAGTCTGGTGCACCAGAATGGTGCGTTAGAGTGGTGCTGTGGTTTGGTGCGCCACTCTGGTGCTCCTTAGAAAATTTGAATCAGACTACAGTCTGATCCAGAATCTGGTCTAGATTTCAGAGATGAATGATTTTTTATTAATTGAACCAGTTATGCAGGCGATAAAAACTGAGATATGATAAGATGCAAACAAATGGAAATCTCTCTTTATTTAAGTCCAAATCATGATAAATCATGGGTTAGGGGCTGCATATACTTGCATGGGATCTTGAAAAACAGGAAATGAGAGAATAAACTTAACAAACCACATATAAATTATGAGCACACAAAGATTATATTTGCTACTTACCTTCTAGCATACACGCTCTTGAATCATGGTTCCTAGTGTAAGGAAATAAAGAGGAAAGACTAGTTTATAGACATGTCATAATGCAGATTTCTTCATTTAGATTTTACATGCAGAGTATCTTATACATGGGGTAATTTTCTCATCAGGAATCTCATGTAAACAACAAGGAAAAAATCAGTTTATATGAAGTGCATGGCATACTTTATTTAGTGCAAGAGCTAAGATTAAAGATAAAAAGAAAAGAAAGAAACCTAACTTGTCTCAAGTGTTCCTTCTTCGAAAACCCAAGATAATATGATCCTTGTTGCTTTGAAAAGGCTGGAGATGCTTTAGAATGCAAGAGGATGCTCAAGAAAATGAGAATAGGGTGCTGAAATCAGTATATGGCTTGCTTAAGGTGCTCTCTTGGATCTGGATTGCTTGATCCGGGGTCCCAAATGGCTGCCTATGGGGGTCCTTCTATAGGATTTTTCAAGGGTAACCTCCCATGGAATGCAGGTAGCCTCGTAAACGAAGAGCCTAGCGTAGATTTCATGGCATATTCACTGATGGAGGTTATAGACATGGGAGGTGAAAAGTCAGCAGCCAACAGCCTGAGAAGTGAATGTGCGCCAGCTTGGTGCGCCAAGTGGGTGTGCCAAGTAAGTGCGCCAGCCTGGTGCTCCAGCTAGATGCTCCGCTTCCGTGCTCTTGCTTGGTGAGCTAACTAGGTGCTCAATATTGGTGCTCCAACTTAGTGCTCTCCCCTACCTGTCTGGATTTCTAATTGGGTTGCAGGCCTGTTGTAGGCTTGGGGTTGGTTTAGGTTTGCCACATCCAAAGCAACATCTGGAAAATTTATCTATGAGTCACCTCAAAATCGAGGTGCCTACAGTGTCTAACATAAGCAAGTCCTTGTAAACCTATAAAAGAATCCCTTATGTAGATTTATGGAATGAAGGTTTTAGACTCTCTTTCTTTTCTTGTATTTTGGGAGATCTTGAAGATCATTCCCTTAAATAAAAAGTTTTTTTATTTAATTATGTCTTCTCTTTCTCCTTCTTCCCCTTTTTTTTATTTTAATATTTTATGTTATCATACTTCGCTAATCTTCTAGATCTAAGGCAGAAATGAACTTTATTTAGATTGAGATGTGTGATTATGTTTTTTCTCTCTTTCTTCTTGTGTTTCATGCAATAAATATGTGAGTTGCATCTATATTACATAGATCATTCAATAAATTAAAAAACTTTGATTGATTAACAATGATTTCATCTTTTTAGTCTATGCTTAGGGAAGATTTAATTGGGGATTGTGTATATAATCTCAATTCCATCATATGTCATTTGATTTAATTTGATTTGTGTGTTTTTATTCCTTGACTTGATAGTCTATGGTGCATTGCATATAGATTATACTTGTTAAGATAAGAATCATTAATCAAGTTATTTAGATCAATAAAAGGGAGAGGGAGTAAACATAATCATGCATTCTTGATTCTATATAAATGGATTTGACACCCTAGGTTTTAATTCATTGGATAGTATTCTAATGGTCTAATGTTAGATTTTCCTTTTCATATCAACTTTTTCAACTCATTGTTTTCAATAACTAGTAATAAATCTTTCATTCTAAAATACTTTTCTCTGAGCTGGGACTTATGTGCCACTAGTGCTACCTCCACAGCTGCATCATCTGCCCCTTTCCCTGCCTGACCTGCAAAATCTAGCCCCTCTACATCTGGTCCCTCTGGTCTTAACCCAACTCGCAAATCCTTTAAGACTAATAGAGGTTGGAGAGGTGGAAAAGGAAACAAGACTTCTAGGGGTGGCAAAAATGTCTGGACATGATCTATTAGCCCTGCCTCTGTGCTTGGTTCTTCCTCTGCAGGCATTCTACATACTCCTCCCTCTGTCTCAGAGGTAGGCCATGATTTTTCTGTGCACTCTTACCCCCACACCCCTTCTTCAGAGCCCTTGCATATAGGAGATGAAACCTCTAAGTTTGTCGAGTCAGAAATTAAGGCTTGCAACCTATCTATGGCTAAGTTCAAGAAGGTCTTTATCTTTCTGCATATAGGACATGCCTTTCTGGGTCTTTATCTTCTGATTCTGTTGCTGTTGATAATAATGATA
The DNA here is from genome assembly GCA_024699735.1 of Posidonia australis. Lineage (NCBI taxonomy): Eukaryota > Viridiplantae > Streptophyta > Magnoliopsida > Alismatales > Posidoniaceae > Posidonia > Posidonia australis. Next base: position 4,691 of record JAMKQA010016968.1, read on the forward strand.
GCGCAACTAATTTTCTTAGTGATACTCTCAATTGGGAGTCCTATGATCAACTCATTGCTTTTTGTAGTATCATTGGAATTTCCTTAAAATCCACATATGAGGCTAAGAAATTTCTTATTTCTGTTAGAGGGGAACAAGGACTTCCTCACATTGATTTGAATATTGACTCCAATTTGACTGAGAATTTATATTCACTTTCTCTTTCGCCTCCCAATTAATGATCATTAATGCATGGAACATTAGAGGCCTGGGTTCCAGTGGGGAAAAAACGGACTATTAGTAACTTTATTAAAACTAATAAATGCCATGTCATTATCATTAGTGAGACCAAATTAGAGACCTTTACCCCATATACCCTTAGACAGTTAGGAGGAAGTCTTTTAAATCAATGGTCTCTTATTCCTTCTCTGGGAGCTTCTGGGGGTCTTCTTATTGCGTGGAATGATAGATTTTTAAAGTTATTGAATACAATCTCTATCATACACTGCCTCTCTATTAATTTCACTAGCCTTTCAGATAGTATGGATTGGTGGCTCACAAGGGTCTATGGTCCCTGTGACCCAATTCAGAAACCTGATTTCCTTGCAGAATTAGATTTTGTAAGCCATAAAGTGAACTCTTTCTGGGTTATTGGGGGGACTTTAACCTCACCAGATATTTACATGAACACTCCACTAGGTGCGGCATCTCATCTATTATGAGACAATTCAATGCCTTTGTTGATAGTCATTTCCTGGTGGATTTTTCTCCTAATAATTCTGAATACACTTGGTCCAATATGCAAGTGTCCCCTACCATGGTAAAACTGGACAGATTCCTTGTCTCTATGGATTGGGCTAATTCGTTTCCCAATTCTTTCTGTCTAGGTCTGACCAGAGTAGTCTCTAATCATATACCCATCTCTCTTAACTCCACTTCTCTAGACTGGGGGCCCACCTCATTTAAATTTTATAAATCCTGGCTTCTTTTTTAGGGGTTCAGTCCTTTCAAAGAAGCCTCTTGGTACAGTTCCATTAACATCTGTACCTCTTCCTCTCCTGTAACTAAATTTGCATACAGGCTCAAACAACTTAAGAAGCAGATTATTGGTTGGATTAGGCCAGTAAGAAAGATTAGAAGTAGCAGATTACTTTCTATTGAATCCTGAATTGCCTATTTAGACTCACTAGCTAAATCCCAACAGTTCACCACAAATATGCTGTCTGAGAAAAGACATTTTCAGTTAGAATATTTCTCTCTACTCCAAGAAAAAGAGGAATACTGGAAACAAAATTCTAGAATTCAATAACTTAAAGTAAGGGACTTAAACACATCTTTCTTTCACAATATGGTTAATAGCAGAAGAAGAATCAATGTTATTCACTCTCTAAAGTTAGGGGAAAACACTACTTTCTATCCTTCCACCATTGCCAAGGAGTTAGAGAACCATTTCACCAGACAATTCAATAAGCTCATTAGAGCTAGTCTTGAATTGGATTGGGATTCCTTAATCTCCACCAAAATTCTGAATCCCCTGGTATTGGAAGTTGCCTTCTCCTTGGAGGAGATTCACAGGAACTTGTTGCTCCTATCTGGAGATAAGGCCCTAGGACCTAATGGTTTTCCAATCTTTTTTTTCCAACAATTCTGGGACATTCTCAATGAAGATATCTTGGAGGTTTTTAATCATCTATTTACTTCCACAGAAACAAATTTTTTTCAACCCATTAATCAAACTTTTATCACTTTTATCCCTAAGCTGGAAGGGGCACATTGCATTAAAGATTTCAGGCCTATTAGTTTGCTAAATAGTTTATATAAAATTATTACTAAAACCTTGGCCTCCAGACTTTCCCCTGTCTTATACAAAATTATTGACAACTCCCAATGTGCCTTCATTCCAGAAAGACACATTGGAGATTACTTCTTGGTAGCTCAGGAAACATTACATTTCATGAAGGTGGCTGGCACTCCTAGTTATATCCTGAAATTGGATTTTGAGAAGGCTTTTGATAATGTTCACTTGGATTTTCTATTGGATTCTCTCTCTGGTTTAGGTTGTGGACCTATATGGATCAATTAGATAAAAATGTGTATTACTCATGCCAGATTCTCTATCTTACTAAATGGTTCTCCCAAAGGGTTTTTTCCTTCCTCCAATGGTCTTAGGCAAGGTGACTCCCTGTCACCTCTTCTTTTTATCACTGTCACACACATTCTGAATAAAATGATCTCTCTTGCTGTGGAGTCCAAGCTGATAACTGACATCCAATTTCCTAATGGTGGTCCTAATATAGTGAACATTCAGTATGTTGATGATACTATTTTATTTCTGTCTGCATGTGAGACTAACATAATCAATATTAAGAGGATTTTGTGTTACTTTCAGTACTGCTCTAGTTTGAAAATTAACTTTCATAAGTCTTCCCTCACTGGCATAGGTGTACCAAATTCACTCATCACTAGATCTTCCCAAATTTTGGGTTGTAATACTTCTCTTTTGCCTATAAAATATCTGGGACTTCCCCTCCACTTTAGGAGGGCTACCTACAATGACTGGTCTCTAGTCATTGAAAAAATCTCCAAAAAAACTCTCTTTTTGGAAGGCAAAACAGTTGTTTCTTGGAGGTAGACTAACTCTGGTTAATTCTGTTCTCTCAGCCATACCCACCTATTATTTATCTGTGCTACACATCCCTGCAAAGGTTGTCGAAGACATTGATAAATACAGAACCAGATTTCTTTGGAAATCCTATTCCTCCTCCTCCACCATTGGTCATTTGGTTAAATGGGATACACTTTGTAGGCCAAAGCATCAATATGGCTAGGGAATTATTAATATTAAAAACTTTAATGTGACTCTCAAATCAAAGTTGCTCTTGCAGCTACTCTCCACCACTTGCTCTCTCAAGTGGAAAGAACTTCTTAAAGCAAGATACTTTGCTAGGAATTGGCCTGGGGCTCTCCTCAACACATCCTTAGGCAGATCCTCACCATTATGGCAGGAACTGAAAGCATGTCATAATTTAGTCAACTGCTGCTCCAACCTTCAAGTTCAGAATGGTTGCAGCATAATCTTCTGGGGAAGCAAATGGTGGGATGGGGCAAGATTTAAAAATCTTCTCCCTGACCTTTTCCTATTGGCTAAAAATAAGAAGGTCTCTCTTCTCAAGACAATTGAGACCTTCAGAGTTGATTTTGGGAATTTATTTGCTAACCCTCATTCACAAACACTTAATAGAGAGGTTTAGGATCAGGCTGACCTTCTTTCAGAGATTTTGTCTAACCTGAATATCTGTTCTGAAGATGATATCTTACAGTGGAATTCAACAAACCATATATTTTCAGTGAAATCATGTTACAATTTTATCATCGATGGTGGACTTAGGTTCAGGCACCACGACCCCATTTGGTGCAGTTGAGCCCCTTTGAAAATTAAAACTTTCTCTTGGGTAGCGCTCTTTGACAAAGTCTTGACTAAGGCAAATTTATGCAAAAGGGGCTGGGTTGGTCTTGAGAATTGTGTTTTTTACAATACAAATATAGAAACTATTACTCATTTATTCATACATTGCCCTTTTACTATTTCCAGTTGGAGTGCATTTTCTCATGGTCCTCTCTACCTTGCTGTGTTTTCTATTGATGATCTGTTTACATTCTCTCTTCCATTAAAACTAACTCTGCCTACTAAAGGATGTTACACACTATTTCAATTCATTCTGTGGGCTATATGGAAGGAAAGAAATAACCGCATTTTTAGAAGGGTTTGTAAAGATTCGAATATGTGTATTAATGAAATTATTACTCTTATTCATGGTTGCATAGCTTCTTTGGCTTCAAGTTTTGACAAGAATGATGTCCTTTGCTCTATCACTTCCTTCCAGCAAACTCGCGACGCTGAGATTATGTCTACTGGTGTACCTACCTGCAGGGATGCAGATCCATCTAACCCCTGCCTTGCTCTAGTGGATGATCATTCTATTGAGGACTAACTTTCTGTAAGTCTTGTCTTTCTTTTTGGAAAATTCTATTTTTCTGGACATTTAAACTCTATTTGATGGCCTGTGTTGGCCGATATGTTGCTTTATTTTGAATTGACAGTCCATATTTGGTGACTGTCTCAAACAATACATTTTGTACTCTATTAATCTCCCTGGGTTGGTTTGCCTGAGGGACTTATATATCACAGTTTACCGTTTACAAAAAAAAAAAACTTTTCTCTGTGGGATCAACCCGTATTTTCCACGTACTACATAATACGTCGTGCACTTGCGGTAATTAAATAAACACACATCAAGTTTACCAACGGATTTATCGATGGAAATAAATAGAAATTCTTATTTAGTGACAGATTTTTTGAAATATTCGTTGGTAAAAATCCTTTTTGTCTGTAATTATTGGAATTTGTTTTTAAAATATACTGACGGAATTTCTATCGCCAAGATAAAATTTTGCCGACAAAATTTTCGTCGAATAATTATAATGACGAATTTTTTGTCGGCACATTAAAACTATGTCGACGAAATTTACGTTGATAATTTTTATTTCTAGCGATGGTTATTCTGTCAAATATGATTTTATATACCAACGGAAATTCTGTAGGTATATTATTAAAAAAATTTCAAAAATAAATTCTTAATATTTTTGAAAACTTGTTTGAATTATGAGTCAACTAGCAAAAACATAATTAATTAATTACCATTTGAAAAAAAAAACTATGACACAAGTTAAAATAAATTCATATATACAATAATTATATAACAATATATTTACACAAGTATATCCATGAAAAGTGCAAAGTTAAAGTTACACATTAATATCATGTCAAATGTATATGCATCGTAATAATGTCAAGTACAAAAAAAATGTAACAGATATCAATCATAAAAAAAAATAGATTTCATGGATGAGGTGTAGATGAAGTAATTCTTCCAACCTACAAATAACAAAAAAGAAAAACAAATTCAGTAATTTATCAGATAATGTCTCATTGTCACAGTGATTGGGAGAACTTTAAACTCGCCACAGGTTCAAAGTTCGAATCTTAAGACATGCATAAAAAAAATTCTCCTCTAACTATCTCAACCGTTAACAAAAAAAAAAATTCAGTAATTTATCATAAAAATAAGTATTAATTTGATGAAGTCTTGGACAAAAAAATTCACAAAGAATTAAATAATAAATTAGAAACCGTGTGTTGAAGAAAATATCATTGAAGTACAGCATAGTTGTTATCATTGAAGTACAGCAGATGGTTACCAGAGACTTTTGATGTGTTGGTATTATTAAAAAATAATTTAGATGATGGAATGATTGGAACTAAATATCAGATCACGTGAGAGGCATTTGACTTCCATTTTCTATTTGTTCCATGAAGAAAATAGCGACATATGTTATTATCATTGAATTACAGTCAATAGACACTAATGTATTGCAGCGGATTTGAATAAGAATGTGATTATCATATTTGCAATTGTATCTATCAGACAAAGGCCTGTGATGGCAACTCAATCTCCTTCTCTGGATTAAAATCCCATCCAATGTGACATACCTTAAGTCATAACAATATATAAAATGGAAGTTCCTTGCTGTTTTAGTCCATAGGGAAATTCTACTGAGAAGGATTGTTCTACTGCTATGCATTATATTGCTTTAAGTTGTAAACAAATAGAAGGGAAAGAAAGGATAATCTGCTCCTGTACACACGTCGTACTTCATCACCTTAGAAAAGAAGCAACTTCAAAGTAAATGACTAGAGAGCAAGGTGTGCTAATTGATCAGGCTTCTACAAGACTTAAGGTTGGCTTCCTAGTGTGGCACAAAAGGTTTGACAAAGTGCTCACATCAGGTGGCTATACGCTTTGACAAAAGGTTTCTACAATACCTAATCTTCTACTTATTTTTCTTCTTTTACTTCTTCTTCCGTAGGCTCCTTCGTTGCTACCTCCTATGTGGGGTTCCTGTGTTGTGGTCGATCTTCATCGGACAAAATTTTGAGTTTTACTACGTACACGGGCATGGCTGGTCAACCTGGATCATAACTGGTGCACAGTGAACCTGAAGCAATAAGGTTCTCACTTCTTCATCAAACATAATGCCCATCTAAGATAATTGATTTATAATCTCTTGAAATGCATTCACATGATCTGTCACAAGGGTGTCATCTCGGTATCTCAAATGCATCAACTGTTTGATAAGAAACATCTTGTTGGTGCCTTCTTTCCGAGTATATAGTTCCTCTAACTTCTGCCATAAGGTACCTGCATCTGTTTCATCACTAATATGATTCAACACATTGTCATCTACCCATTGTCTAATGAAGCCGCATGCTTGGCGATGAAGTATCTTCTACTCGTTCTCAAATTTATCTTTAGGCTTCTCTTTGTTGAAAATAGGCTTGTAATATTCTTTGACATAAATAAGATCTTCCATCTTCTCCTTCAAAGCTTGAAAGTTTGTGTCATTTAATGGAAAATGAAATCATCCTGCTCGTATTTGCTTCCATTTCACCACAAGGAACTGAACCTTGCCCCAAGCCTTAGGCCCTATGTCCCACGGTGGGCACCACTTGTTGAGTAAACGAAATCTGAATAGAGCTGACAAAGAACATCTCAATGGTAAAGTAAACAATGAAAACGATTAAACAAATCCATAAGCAAAGCACACCAATATTTACGTGGAAAATCTTCTTGATTTGAGGAGTAAAAACCACAGAACTTATCGGTCCACCCCCAAATCTCCACTATAATCAAATGAGTACAAACAGGATCTTCTCTAGTATTTTACTAGAAGAATCACATGCACATTATAAATACACAATGATACAAGTAACAACAACACAAAACAAGAGGTAATACAGTTTACCTAAATTCGGCCACCTCTGTTCCAGAAAATTCTGCTATCACTACGCTGTTCTAAAAATCACAAAACTTGACAAGAATGAAGCGCCACGATCCCTGAACTACTGAAAATATTTCAGCCAAAACGGACTTAGTTTCACTCCTCAAAATGACCTTTTACCAAGAGTGCGCGCTACAGAATTGTAGTGACGAACTCCCTCTGAAACCCATTTCGATTCAGACTCTTCACTATTCTGATCATCAATCCAACCATCCAATCTGAAGAATATTGAGTTACAAACTTGTCGGTAAAATCTCAGCTCAATCCGACCACAAACACTCTTTTGATCGACCCTATGATCAAGGTAGTGTAGCAGAAAGAGAGATAGACGAAAATCACCCCTTCTCTTGTGAAAAAGTGTTGTGTTGTAATCTCTCTTCCTCTACAAGTCCTAATAGGGTTTATAAATAAATTACATGAAGGTTCCTACAAAGTAAATAAATAGCGAAGTAGATCATCTTCCATGTGGAGGGAAAGCCAACAGTGTGAAGTAGAGTTTGGACATGGGAGTTTCATTAAGATGACCAAATTCTCAAAGTCCGGTCGAATGCTGCGACCACTGAGATCTTTGTCCGTCCAACGATGTTTCAAGGCAATTTTTGGGCTACCGTGCAATGTGTTGACGAAAGAAATGTCAATTTTTGGGCTACTCCATCCGATGTATTGCAAGTTTATTTATATAATGTTTCACAGATTCTTCTTTTAAGGTCCATATTGCGTGTGATTATAGTGGTAGGTTTAGATGGACCACAGAAAGGTCAAAACCATCCACAGGTAAAATAACTAGCAAAAAGAGCAGAATGGACTGGTTTATTCATATTTCAGCAATTTACTGCAATTTACATACACTACCAAAAATTGGAGAATGCCATATAATTACTCCCTCCCTGGACCTAGAGCAGGGGAAAGAATGCAACACATAGAACAAATGAAATTTAAGGGGAACCCCGAACAACACACCAACCCGTAATGTTACAATTTATATATTCACATGTTACCAGCAGCTCACCGGAGAGCATTGATGAATGCTAACAATGAGTCTACGTCCCTCCTCTCCGAAGGGTACTTGATTGGCGTAGAAGTGTGTTTCGGGAAGAACAGTATAGTAGGGAAGCTGCCTAGCTGCAGCTCCTGCGC
>JAMKQA010016969.1:0-13934 GCA_024699735.1 Posidonia australis
GAGAATTACGCCGAATTAGACTTCTCTTTATACAACCAAACGCACCGAATTAGCAATCAATGGAAACGTAGTGCTGGGATGGACCCCAAAAAAGATACACGCAAATAAGCGCGCAAGATAACACATGTACATCATTTTCGTATTTTTTGAAATTTCAAAAATAAAAAACGTATATTTTTTTATAATTCACTTCATGTTAAAGAACATACTCTAACATCATAATTAATTAATGAATTTATTTTACATTGACTTTAGCATTCAATTTTACTGAATGACTAAAAGTTACATAAAATCGGGGACTTTGTTGAAGGGATAATTTTGCAAAAATAAAACCCAAAAAAGTCCAAAAATTATTGTAATCGAATTTTAAGTACATGTAATATTGTATTTTAGTACATACAACAATCCAATACATAAGATTAATTTGCAAAAATAAAAACAAAAAATGTGAAAAAGTTAAGTGTACACACACATGCCAACCACATTCTCGTTGGTATGGTATGTGCATGTTTTTTTTGATATTGGTATGCATATATTTATTCGTTGCGGTCTGTGAGATTCGAACCTGAGAATGAGGTGAAAGTTCCACTTCTTCTAACCAACTGCACCATGGTAGTTGGTTTATTTTGTACAAGAAGAAGAAAATGAACGATCTTTGGATAAAATCACGAAGGAGATCACTTGTTTTCTTTTGCACAAGAAGAACCACAGTTGTGTTATATATATATATATATATGTGTATACGTTGACAGTTATATCCCTCTAACCAACTCTAACGGCCAACTCCACAGGCATATATACTTAACCACCACCCCTTCCCCCTTTTCCATCCACAGCTCTCACATCTCTTCCTCACTCCCATCCATCTTCCATTCTTTCTTCTTTCCACCACTCCTTTTCTCCTCGAAATTTGTCTGCCAGCAATGGAGCGCTGTGATTGTTGCGGCGGCAACAAGAGGCCCACGTCGACGCCCACCTCAAAGGTTGCTCAGCTGTGGAGGACGGCCTCATGTCCCAGCCCTTTTGCCTCCGCACCACCACCGAGGCAGCAGGTTCTTGCCCCGGCCAGGACCTACTCCCAGCCCATCAACTTCGACACCACCAACAAGGTTCCAATCCATCTGTTCTCTCCTCTCTCTCCTCATCTGTCCCAATGGTATTAATATTGGAGTATTACGTGAAAGTGATTCAGATGGTTATTGGCTTATTAATTGCATGCATGTGTGTATGCAGGTGGAGGCGGGGGTCAGGAAATTTATTACAGGTAATTCGGCACCAGTACCAACATCTTCTCCAGAGAAGAGATCTCCTGTAGAGATGATCAAGAAAGAAGAAGAAGACAAAGATAGCAGCACAAAGAAGCAGGTCATCGTCTATCTGTCTTCTTCTTCTTCTTCTTGTTGTTGTTGTCTCTATCATGCATTTTATTTCTGATAACTTCTTTCATGATTGCTTTCTATATGTTAACAGACGCAGCCATGATGAATTTGTTTATGCAGGGAGGAGGAGGAGAAGAAAAAGATCAAGATGATGGGCAAGGAGTGCTGTATACTGTCTCCTTCAGGTGCAACTGTGGTGCAGCACATAAGTTCACGTTTCGTAAAGGATGATCTTGATGAAGGGATACGTTCACATTGGAACTGAAGAGCGAGCATATCATATTATGCAGGCATATGCTTTGTGCATTGCCTTGGATTACCGCTATATATCAATGTCTCGTGGCTTCTCATGCATGTGTTTGTGATTTATTCTTCAGATATTCTTTAGATGAATCTGTGTATTAAGTGGAGTTTAGACAATATTGGGTTAATGATATAGGTGTTGGTGATTAATTGTGGTAATCCTTTTATAAAATTCTTAGGCCAAGTTGTAAGAATTAATCGAGGTTCGGCGTGTAGGTTTTGAAGTTATATATGAACTGCTTTTGGAATTGATTTGGTCAATTTGCCTTTGTGAGAATTGATGGATATTTAGTGAACTATGCAGGTTTCTTTCTTTCATTTTCTGATCATAGTGGACGAGATTCATGGTATTAGGTCTTGCAGTATGAGGCGTTAATGTATTACACTTGTACGACCCAATTTTAATGGTAAAGGCTACGGCCAGTGATAAACTTAATTTGGGTTTAGTTTGATTTGTAAAACTTTAGGCTTAGTCGATTCATTTACTTCTTCACCCACGTACCGGAAAGAACTGTATCCAATTAAAGATTTAAACCTGCAAGAACACTGAAGAAATTGCGTAACAATTTGTGTAAATATATCATTGCATATAGTGTTCTTGTTCCTGCTTGCCACGAATTTTACTCCAAGAACTCATACAGCACATGCCCAAGCCCCTCCAGGTGGTGTGGAAAAAGTTTTGATTGAAGATCCAGTTTCCAGAATGTTTGTCACTCATCTGATTAAGCTGGATGCGTCTTATTTTCTTATGTGTTCTTGTTGTATTTATTCTCTGATATCCAAAGCTAGAACCAGTTGCAATGAGAAATACGGAGTAAAATTCTCCTTGTTGCAGGTTTCAGCTAATATTACTCCGCAGTGAGAGAATATTAGTGTTAATTTTTATCTCGTAAAGAGAAATAGTAAATCTTATTATATCTCAAAACTGATTAATCACATAAGAAAACCATGAAAGGTCTTGCTCTATATATATAGCACAGCATCATCCAACATCTTACATATACTGGGGTTGATAAAAATGCATATCACCTCTGAATTGTAATTTAGCCATCTCAAGTGAACCTTAACGTCCGCGACCACAAGAGATGAGGACATGACGTGCACCTCAGTCAATAGTGAGGGTAAAATTCATAATACATAAAGAGTTGCCAAAATCGGCCGTAAATAATTGTCCTTCACACCCTTTCTAGGGAATCAACTGTTATGATGTAATCAACTTACACTTCTTTAAGTTCGAATCTCATAAGTCGTAAGGGAAAAAAAAAATCTATAGATTACTAAAAAAAAAAAAAAAAACCCTTTTTGGGACTTCTCATGCACTGACGGGATGTCTATAGCATGTAATCATGAATTTGCATGCAGCGTAGAAGTTACTTCCTAGGACGTATTCGTGCTCTTTGTTACGTGGAGAGGAGCTACATGTGGTCTATTGCACGGCTCCCAATGTCAATTCTTAAGCTTCTTTTTAGATATAGAATGCAAAGAACATGAAAAAAAAACTGAAAAGTAGTATTAGTATTCTGATAGTTTTATTATTTTATTTAAAAGTGATTTTCTTTTGAAAATGAATAAATTTGTATAAAGAGAAATTTTGATTTGATAGAAAAGTATAATAAATATCAAAATAGTTGAAATAAGTGAAAAGCATGTAAATTAATAATAATCAACTTAATTATCAAAATATATATTTAATTTGAGACATGTATACATCATATTAATTATGTATTATTTTTATATAAAAATAAACATATCACATACATGTATATATGTATCAGAATAATTTGACAAAATAACTTTATTCTACTTTTCTTAAGAAATAACAATTCTTGAATAAGTAAGTTAGAATAGAAATTGAGTTTTTTTGAATTGTTATACAAACAAATGGAATACTAATTTCTATTCTAGGTTTATTCTAGGTGTCATTTAAGATCTAAACAAGGGCTAAGGGTGCATTTGGATCTGCTACTGGGTAGTTTTTGAAATTCAGATTCTAAGAGAAGTTGAAAAATACTTAAAAGCCACCCCAAACAAGCCAATGAGCTGCCTCTTTTGGGAAAATTAAGTTGCTGGCTTTTGGATTTTCAAAATACACATGTATTTAGAAGCAAGGATTGCTTTGCTTCTGGTAGAACCTGACATTTATCCCAACAAAATGCTCAAATTACCCCACATTTTTGTATTTTTTAATACAAAAAGCCAACCTACCGTAAAATCACAAACGCCACCCCCTCCAACGATGAAGACCCTTTCCACCCCACTGGGTTCATCATTGCCTTCTCTACTTGGTCCCTCAAGTTGCCACCTCTCTTTGCGAAAATGTTGTTCTCGTTCATTAGGCACTTGGTGGAGTTGGAGCGGGTGTTTGGGGTGATGAGGGATGGCAGGGGATTTGAACATGTCACTTGTGTTGATGGATCACCTGAAAGCCTACTTGCAAATTCTCAATGTGTCGTCGATTCTCGATTTGGATCAGGATATTGTTGATCATGCTTTTCAGTTGTTCAAGGATTGCTAGTTGAATACTTGCTTGAGGAATCGAAGTGTCGAGGCGCTCGCCACCATCATACTTGTGTAGGCCATTCGTGAAAGCCCAAGAGCCTAGGACTATGCAGTTGATGAGAAATTATTCCTATTAATGATATAGTAATTATTACATAATTGAGTGAAATGGGTGGTTGCTAAAGTTTCGAGGTCGGTGGAGAACAAAATGTTTGATACAGGTTATTTGCTTTTTCTATCACGAATTTCATGTGTATCCAACCATCGTGGTGGTGCTCTTACCATGAGGAAGGTGCTTCAGTAGTCATCCGATTACGAGGAGAGGTCAGTTATTGTGAGGGAGAGAGGAACAGACTGTGGAGAGAGACTAGACCGATGAGATTTGGATCTAGGGCAAAAAAAGGGATACTTTGGTATTTTTATACCAATAGCAAAAGTACCATGACATTGGAATCCACATGTGGATGTTATTTTGTCAAACAGACTTCTACCATTTACTTCAAAAGTTAGTTTCTATAATTCATACTAGAAGCTAGCTTCTGCTATACTTTTACCAGTAGCAACTTCAAACGCACCCTAAAGAATGATATGAATTTTAGTAATATGATAAAGCTTCTTCATCTACAAGCACTTGGGTCGAGAAGACAATAATGACCTAGAGCACACTAGTTTCCTTCTTGTATGGTTGTGTAAAGAATTTGGGGGATTATTGAACTCCTTTGCTGAAACAATAAAAGTTGTTGATATTTGTTTTCAACTATTTCATCACTTGCCTTCATTACCAAATATGTATAGAGGTTTGTTTTCCTATAAGTGCCTATGGGATCATTTCCTATAGGTGTTTAATCCTAGCCATTGGATGCTTAATTTAAGGAGGGATGAAGTTTGAGAGGTTTGGTATTTTTATTCCTACTTATCATTAAAACAACACAACCATTTAATGAAATCCAATGCTTCATATGGAATGTGTCAATAGTAAACAAAATTGTACGCAGCTACATATACATTTTTCTAACGGTGTTTCAGCACAGATCTCGACTTGTGAAGGAGTCAACCAAGCCAACCCACTCACAAGTGGTGGGACATGGCGAGAGGGTCGGCCTGGTCAACCCTCTCACAAGTCGACTTGTTAGTACTACTGAAGTTGGTACTAGTGTGCATCGTCTGATCAATGGAAAGCAGGAAAATGAAAAGTGTAAGCTAAAGATTATACCAAGTTATGGTAAGGTTAGATTGGAAATTATGTGAAATTAAAGAACATTTCCTCCTCACGAAAAGCTAGACAATCCCATTGGCCAAAGTGTCCTTTATAGTTTTAACTTATTTTGGAGTTCCCTTTTCACCCTTTTCTACGTAGGGTCACTTCCCATTGATCAGATGGGCTCACATATCCTCTAGTCAGTGGCTTTCCTTAATTTACATGGCCAAGACTTTGTGCACTTCTTAGAAACTTTCCTTTAAATCATTCCAGATTAGCACACTTTGAATACACCTAACTCTAGGTAACCATAAGTGTTTTACCATAATCTTTGAATTTAGATTTATTTTGTGTACCAGTACATGTACCAACATCTTAGCAAAGTTGGCATTGGTGATATGCAAACAAGAGCCAAACCATCTTAATAAACAAAATTAAGATTTACTCACTCTACAATTAAATAACAAATATAGTTTCTTTGGACAATGCATAACACAAGTAGCTATGTAATTCTTTCCATTGGTTTGTACTAGTAGAGAAAAAAACAACCAAGATAATCAAGTCATGAGTCTCCACCATTAAAACATAATTAAGGCATAAGACTGTTGACCAAAGCCAAGAAACAAAGATATCAATTCTGAATTAATATGCCTACTAGACCTGTAGTATGATTCGTGTAAAAAGAGTATTTGTAGGTTGGTATAATTTCATTACAAGCAGCAATACAAGAATCAAAGACCAACTCATTTAATTTGTTTAGAATTGCAAAATAACACCAGAACATGAACCCCATTTGCTGTAAGAAATCATAAGCTGAAAAAAAAAATCTGATGTCTATCTAAACCTTTCCTTAATGACATGATGTAGAGAACAATAGAGATCAATAAATTTACACCATGCCCATTTCAACCTTTTTGTGTTACTGCGACAATAAGGTGAATCATAAATCAAGACCCTAAAAATACATTACCTACCTTGGACTGTAGAGGTACCTGTAACCATAGATGTTGATGCTTGAGCATCCAGTCGAGTGATGGCATAAACTCTCCCTTGGACCTTAGGCTTCTAGCCCTGTTCTCTTTGTTTCTCTTCCTTGATTCTATGACCCAGGACAATCCTAGATTCTATTACCCATTTTACCACATTTGAAGCATGCTTCTGTGCAGTAAAAGTTGAGTGATAGATGGTAGTTTCCACATTTCTTGCATACTTCTGTTGATTGCTGTATGGGAGCCTTTGGTATGTTTCAGATTGGCTTGAACCTTTTGTTCTCCCTTTCTTGATGTGGCTTACCTTGCTATTTGTTCTCTGGAAACTTTTTCTTATTTTGCTTCTCTCTTATCCTCTGGAAGTCTTGATCTTTCTCATAAATTTGAGCTGTATCCATCACCTCAACATAAGAACTAAAGTTTAGGACAAAAATAGAGCTTGTAATAACTGGTCTCAAGCCCTTTACAAATCTTTTAAACTTCTTAACTTGCTTCTCCACGAAGGGGCGAATCTAGCCAAATCTGTGAATTTGGCTTCATATTCAGATACAATCATCTTCTCCTGAATCAGCTTAATAAATTCTTCCTTTTTCTTATCTTGAATGTTATTTGGAAAATATTTATCATAAAATACCTTAATGAATTTCTTCATCCTTGGTGGCAGACTTGGATGCCCATTGGGCTGGCGATCCAAACACTCATCACTCTATTACTAGTAGTTGAATTTACCTTGGTGCCAACTTAATTTCTTGGACTGCCTAGAAACAAACTACAGTGTCCTATTCAAGTGCAGACTCAGAATATAGAGCATTGGCCTTGGCCACTACCAATCTTCGTTGGTTCACTTACTTGTCTGGTGAGTTGCACGTTTATCTCACAACACCTCCGTTGCTTCTCTATGACAACAAATCAACCATTTTCTTAAATCATAATCTGATTTTTCACACTTGTATGCGGCATGTGGAGATCAATCTGATATCTTCACTAAAGACTTGTCAATAGAAAGATTTCACATTCTATATTTCGAACTCCAGCTTCGCGAAGCTTTGTCTCGCTTGCGAGGGTTGTTAGAGGGAATCAAAATTTTCGACTGTATAACATACAACTTGTGTACTCTCTTTTCTATATACATATATGTCATAATGCATTTTGCTAAAGACACGATTTTTTTTTTTTTTTTTGTAAACGATAAACTAGACACGGTTTTTTTGCCCGCATCATTCTTTCATCTCCATACCCCTCTTTCTACAGCAACAAGAGGATTTCTTGAAACACAATAGAGCATGGCATTAAGGACTTCTCAATGTCTCACAACCGTAGACTCACGAGGATAACCAAGCACATTTAACATCATATAAACACTTAACTACTTAAGAGGATGTCTAGGCCAAAAAGGATTGAAAATAAATGGCAATGGAGGAAGTAATCAAATGCACAATCATGGCCAAAACGAAAGGTAGAGTGCTAGTTGTTATCAGCACTAGAGATCCACACCTTTTGTCACGTCACATTCTGTGCAATGTCTCCTGTGCAAACACAAGACTAACCCGTGACTGATAGCAAGCTGCATTACTCTTTACTTTATTACAACAAGGTGAAGAAAAAGCGCAGCAGTAGACCTATAGCCGTCAAATGATGACACACACCAGACCCGATAGAGATTGGACATTACGTAGTAGAAGTGCGGCTATGAAAGAAAGATTACACAATTGTCATGTAGATTCCCAATGGTTCCAGCTTTTCTCCCCATGGAGAAAGATTTTGTATTGGACAAGTTGATGAGGTCCTCTGCATGCAGCCATGTGCATCAGTGCACGTGAGGTTTCTCCAATGTGCCAATGGGTGGTAGATTAACCGTAGATATCAAAGCTTAGAGTTTGCATATGTTTAATGTGAGTTCGGTCATGGATTGGAACATGTAATAGTTGATATTGAAAGAGTTCAGCAAGAGAAGTAGAGACAAAGAAATCAAACAGAAGAGTTGGAGGAGAATACAGAGAAAGAAGAAAGGCAATGGCTGAAGTTGATTATTGTAAAACCAAATCATCATCGTTTCTTACAACAGAAATATATATATATATATACATACATACATATATACACACACACACACACTCACATGCATACATACATACATACATACATACATACATATAACCAACTCAGCTAACAAACAATTCTACGTGACATCACCTTAGCCAAAGACCTCTAATTAACAATCTAATAGATAAGCAACAACCCACCAACTGATTTAACAAACACCAGAAGTTGTTATCACCTACCCTCAAACTGAGGCAGCTGATGGATGGAGTAATCAACGCTTAGTTTGGAAACCAGAAATTGCAATCGCCGAGGATGTAGTCCCTTGGTGAAGATGTCAGCAACTTGATCAACAATATTGACATATTTCACTCAAGACTTTTATCAACAACTTTCTCTCTTATAAAATGAATATCAACTACAATTTATTTAGTCCGTTGGTGAAGGATTGGGTTTCATGTGAAAGATATGGTTGAAATATTGTCACACTAAATCACCAGAGGTAAGGGACTGTTGCAGTGGAGCTCTTTCAACAGCGATTGAACCCAACAGAGCTCATCTGTAGTATTAGCTAAACTCTGATACTTAGCCTCTGTAGAAGATCGAGCAACAATTGTTTGTTTTCGAGAGCTCTAAGAAATAGGATTGGCACCTAGAAAGACACAGAAACCTTGAGTAGACCTCCGATCAGATGAACAACCGGCTCAGTCAGCATCGTAGAAGGCTTGAAGCTGCAAAGTACTTGGCGAGACAACAAAGTTATAACATATAGTGCCTTTAAGATATCTGAGAATTTTCTTCACAACCACCATACGAACATCTGTTGGTGACTGCAAGAATTGACATGCCTGATTTACAGCAAAGGCTATGTCAAGTCTAGTTAGTGTAACATATTGAAGGGCTCCAACAATGCTCCTGTAAAGAGTAGGATCAGGTAAAGAATAGCCATCAACCTTAGATATCTTTTGAATTGTAGCTAGGGATGAAACAGGCTTGCATCCACACATATTAGTTCGTTCAAGTAGATCCATAATATGTCTTGATTGAGAAAGATGCAATGATCCTCCAATAGCAGATGTAGTGATCCCAAGAAAGAAGGATAGAGATCCCAAATCCTTCATTTTGAAATGAACACTGAGAGTATTGATAAGGGTAGAGACAAAAACCTCATTATTACTTGTGAGAATTATGTCATCCACATATAGGAGTAGATAAGCAGTAGTTCCATCATGATTGTAGATGAATAAAGATGGATTAGAAGATGACATTTGGAACTTGAGCTCACGAAGCTTAGAAGAGAATTTAATATACCAAGAATGTGGAGCCTGCTTTAATCCATAAATGGATTTTAACATTTTACACACATGAATTGGCTTGGATGAGTCAACATATTCTTGTGGTTGTGCCATACACACATCTACTTGTAGTTCCCCATGAAGAAAAGCACAATCAACATCTAATTGCCTGAGAGACCACTGATTACTCACAGCAATAGCAAGGATAGTGCGTATAGTGGGATGCTTGACAACCAGATTAAATGTTTCTATAAAATCAAGACTCGACTGCTGATGAAATTCCTTTGCCACAAGTCAAGCTTTATGCTTGTTTAGTGAGCCATCTGAATTTAGTTTGGTCCAATAGACCCACTTGCACCCTACCACATTCATTTCTTGTTGTAGAGGAACAAGAACCTAGGTTTGTTGATTTAACTGAGCATTGTATTCAGTATCCATAGCTTGTCTCCAATGCAAAACTTTAGAAGCCTGAGAAAAAGAAGTTGGAGTAGGACTGAAACTAGAGACTAGAGCTAACGAAAGAGGTTGTTCAGTACTAAGAAAAGCTTTCTCTTTGAAAATGCCAGACTTAGAACGGGTTTGCATATGACAAGTAGGTATAGGTTGAGCAGGCATAGTACATGAACCAGAATTAGAATTGGATGGAGAAGAAGAAGATAAACTATTTGATTGGATGAAGAAGACTGAACAGAAAGTTGTTTAATAGAAACCCAATCAGCTGATGAAGACATACTGAATTGACACGATTCAGAAACCTGATTTGGAGAGGAGATTGTAGAGAAAGGAAAGATATGCTCAATCAAATGAACATGCCTAGAAAGATACACCTTACCAATATCAAGACACCAGCACTTATAGCCTTTCTGATTAAACCCATAGCCAATGAAGATGCAAACAACACTCCTGAACTCCAACTTGTTCGAGGAATAAGGTCTAAGCCATGGAAAACATTGACAACCAAAAGGCTTAAGAAAGAAGTAGTCTAGTGGATGATCAAACAATTTCTGATATGGAGAAACTTTATGAATAATAGGTAAACGATTGATTAGAAACAATGCAGTATGAAAAGCTTCAACCCAAAGAGATTTGGGAAGAGAAGCCTAAGCTAACAAGGTTAACCTTGTCTCAACAACATGCCTATGTTTTCTCTCAACAACACCATTTTGTTCAGGTGTGTGAGGACAAGATTTCTGATAGAGGATGCCTTTGTGTTGAAGAAAAAACATCAAGATTTTTGCTAGAAAAGTTTCCTCCACCATCAATTCTGATAATTCTAATAGGTAATTGAAATTGATTCTCTACTAATTTGCAAAAACACACAAAGACATCAAAGAATTCAGATTTTTGATGTAGAGGAAATAGCCATCCATATTTGGTAAAATCATCAACAATTAGAGCATAGTAAATCATTAGACCCAGTTACAGGAGATGGTCCCCAAAGATCACAGTGTAACATATGAAGAGGGGTAGTAGTAAAAGAAGAAGTATAAGAAAAAGGTAGACGTTGACTCTTTCCTAGATGACAAGGAGTACAATCTGACACACACGAAGAGAGGAAGACATTAAGTTGATGAAGAACAGTGGCTAGTAATGATCGTGAAGGATGACCAAGGCAGAGATGCCACAGAAGAGATGAGTCTTTAGTGCTAATTAAAGCTTTGGGAATAGCTGATGAAGTTTCTTTGTGCTTACTGAAAGTGAGAGGATAAACTTTGCCGTCAACCAGTCCTTGATGAAGAATCTTCCCTGTTACCTTGTCCTTGATTTCAAAAGAATTTTCATCAAATTGAAACACATAAGAATTATCACGAGCAAACTTCCTAACTGATAAGAGATTAAAGTTTGCAGTAGGACAATGAAGAATATTATTGAGAGACAGTTGCCTGTTACCAATGAAGCAAGTGGAATTACCAATGTTTGAGATGGGGAGCCCCTCATCATTCCCTATCTGAACAGAATCCATACCATTATATGGTGTGGAGAGTTGAAGATTTCCAAGTTTGGAGGTAATGTGGTGAGAAGCACCAGTATCTGTATGCCAAACTGAGTCTTTAGGTGCATGATGTTTTTGAGCCACCATAACTGCCAATTTTTCCACAGACTGATGCCCAATGTAGTTCATATTTAATAGTTGAAAGCAATCAATAGCTGAGTGACCAAACCTTTGACAGATTTGACATTGAATTCGACCAGAGGATGAAACATTAGTTGCAGATGGTGTGGGCAACAATGGAGCAGGTTGAGAGTTTAAACTCGTAGGCTTAGGCTTAGAAAATGATCCTTTATTCTACTTGAAATATCGTTTATTATAAGATTGTGGATGTTGAGCAGCCAAAGCAACCACATTCTCAGTCACTTCTTTATCAAGAAGATACAATTCTTCAACAATTAATAAGGAATGCAGCTCATCAATAGTGACACAGGAAGAACAAGTTTGAATTTAGGAAGCAAACGGTCTACACTCAGTTGATAAGCCATTTAGAATACACACGAGAAGATCAGCATTAGCAATGGGAGATCGACTTGCCGCAAGTTGATCAGAAATTTGCTTAATTAAATTGTTGTAAATAAGAGCTCATAGATTGAGACCCCTTCTTGATATTATGTAGTTGTTTCCTGAGAGCAAGAACATGAGATGTGGACACTTGACCAAATCTGTGAGCAAGCTTATCCCAAGCTTTTTTGGTAGTAGAGACTCCAATGATATAAGGCAGCGTAGATAGCGAAAGAGTAGCATTAAATTAGGAGAGAAGAGACTGGTCAGTGGCATAGCAGATACTAAACTCCGGTGAACTTGGATCAAGAGCTGGCGACCCATCAATATGATGAATCAAGTTTTGTCCTCTTAGTATTGGCTCGAATAAGGATTTCCACATCAAATAATTTGTGTCATCAAGTTTGATTGGAATCAAGCCAACAATATTAGTGATTACAAAAGGGGGAGAAGAGGATATCGGAGTTGCAGAGCTTCCGACAAGATTTTTGGCCATAGTATCACTGGAAGAAGAAGACAACATCACTATGAAGGACATGGATTGAGTTGCTGCAAGGTAGGAGGCTCTGATACCATGAAAGAGTTCAACAAGAGAAGTAGAGATAAAGAAATCTAATAGAAGAGTTAGAGGAGAATACAGAGAAGGAAGAAAGGCAATGGCTGAAGCTATTATTGTAAAACCAAATCATCATCGTTTCTTACAACAGAATTGTACGTATATATATATACATATAACCAACTCAGCTAACAGACAATCCTACGTGGCATCACCTCAGCCAAAGACCTCTAACAACCCAACAGACAAGCAACAACCCACCAACTAATTTAACAAACACCAGAAGCTGTTATCAGATATGTATATATAGATTCTGATTTATATGTCGAGTACTTGGATTACATATAGAATTGCATGCACTAACTTGTATTAAAGTTCAACTCCGATGTGAGCAAAATTCTAAGCTTTACTTCAAGTTTCTTTTTTTTCCTAGTTGAGGAATAAGATGATGGACAAAATGGAAAGAATGAGATGCTTGGGTTATTTATCCTTTGGATTGTACAACTCGACTTGTGAACTACTTGTTGGCACAAGGAAAGGTCGACCTTACTAGGATAACAATTATTAAGATGACAATGATGATGGACTGGTAAGAGTGTAAATTGAACAAATATGAAGTGAATATGTTAATATTCGAATATTCAAATATGAATACAAAATTTTCCATCCGCAACTAAGTTCGTATTTGTAGACATCCCGATTTTGAAGTTATTTGGCAACAGGTTCCTCCGGTTGATGTTCTGGTCGTGGCCACCAAAACCTTAGCCTACATAAGTCCCAATTAGATCCACACAAGCCCACATGACCCAGTAAAACACTACCCCATTAAAATCCACTGAAAAAAGCAAATAAAACACTTAATCCAACTTAAAATTCACTGAAACACAAATAAAACACTTAATCCAGCTAAAATCCACCTAAAATCCCACAAAACCCTAATAAAAACCCTAATCAAACAAAATCCAATCAAATCCACTTAAAAATCAAACAAAAACCCAAACTTAAATAAAATCCAATCAAATTCACCTAAAATTCCAACAAAAACCCTAATCAAACAAAATCCAATCAAATCCACTTAAAAATCCAACAAAAACCCTAATCCACTTAAAACCCACTTAAATCAACTTAAAATCCAATAAAACCCTAATTAATCAAAATTTTAAACCCTAATCAAGTGAAAA
>JAMKQA010016970.1:0-14650 GCA_024699735.1 Posidonia australis
GAGCGTCGACGAGAGCCTTGCCAGGCTTGGGCTTGACTACGTCGACATTCTCCAGTGCCACGACATCGAGTTCGGATCTCTCGACCAGGTAAGACCGCGAGATCATCAGCTCAGATTAGGGCTTGCTTGTGTTGGAAACGGAGGTGAGTTTGGGTGTGTGGATGGAAATTTTGTGTAGATTGTGAAGGAGACGATTCCGGCGCTGCTGAGGCTGAAGGAGGCCGGGAAGACGAGGTTTGTGGGGATCACCGGACTTCCCTTGGAGGTTTTCAGTTATGTTCTTGATCGAGTGCCGCCGGGGTCTGTTGATGTGGTTCTTTCGTATTGCCATTATACCATTAATGATTCTTCTCTGGTGGAGTTGATTCCTTACCTTAAGAGCAAAGGTGTTGGGGTCATTACAGCGTCTCCGCTTGCGATGGGGCTTCTCAGCGAGAATGGGCCTCCGGAGTGGCATCCAGCGTTGCCGGAGCTCAAGGTAAACTTTGCATTGCAATTAATGATCGTCTTGGATGGTTATCGGAAAGTGATAAGTAGAAGCTGTTTTTTTTATCTTGTTGGGAGGAACAATGTTGTGTGATGGTTCTGTGAAACTGAATTCCGACAGAATGAAAGTGATTCTAGACTCTGCAGTTAAGGTCTATTTCATACCATTTTAACCTCTGCTGTATTATAGAATTAGATTCAGACTAGTTAAGGACAATTTATGCAGTGAATGTAACATCCACATTTGTACGAAATGTGTGAGCCTTACAAGTGGATAAAAGGAAAAATACTATCATATTTATTACATCTCTTAAATCTATCTATTACAGTTATATTACATGACTTAGAATGTAACATAAAGTTAAAATTGTATTTTTCTGAATCTCATGTATATTTGATTAAGCCACATTATTCACCATGCTTGTCTAAGCTAAAGCATCTCTATAACCTAATCTATCACAATTCTAAACATACTCAGACAAATTCTTTGTTTTCACTTTCACTTTCTTTGTCTTTTAGTAAATTCCTTGGACCACTCACCGTTAAGATAACACGATCTTCATACAATTCATCATTATTTTCAATATTATATGCTCAATTACACACGTGATTCATTAGTGAAGACTTTATATACCAATTTATGTCGGTCAATATGCATCATATTTGAGCTTTATGATCTTATCATTGCCACAAGATTCTCAAAAGAATCAAATATTAAACGTTATCAGGCTAGTGTATTCTCTTTATGATCGTTACTCTGAAAAATTATATGTCAAGACCTTGTTCTCTCTTGCACATCTTATTTTAAGAGGCACTTGCATTATTTGTCTTTTCTACTTGAATAGATTAATCTTTAATTCTTTATAAATCTAAGAACTATTGTAAAATTTCATTTTACTTAATAACAATAAGTGTAAATGTTCTTATATAATTTTCTCTTAAGTTTCTTTTCGCTAAATATAACTATAATTATTGGACTCATACACATTGAAATAATTCTATTCATAACCTTCTAGGGACCTCAATGTAATTGTAACAACATGTTAAGAAATGCATAATATAAAATATTTGATATGATGACTTTTCTGAGAATATGCAAAAATTGGTTTAAAAACTAAAAAATGTCCACCATCTTCAACCTTTTTTATAGGTTTTGTTCCCAACTCAACTAAATAATGCAACCCAACAAAATAAAGTCATAGTTTACTTTCGAAATAATATAAGGCTATTATATATTCATATAATATTATTTTTTTCTAAAAATCAAATGATCTAAAACATCATACCAACCATGATTTCCAACACCTGCCGACACCTTAGCATTATGCTTGGTATGATGCTTTGGATCATTTGATTTTTGTAAGAAAATAATACTATATGATTATACAATAGCTTTATATTGTTTCAAAAGTAAACTATGATTTTATTTTGTTAGGTTGCATTACTGAATTGAGTTAGGAATAAAAACCTACATAAAAGGTTGAAGATGGTGGGTATTTTCTAGTTTTTGAATCAAGTTTTGTATATTCTCAAAAAAAGTTTCATATCGAATGTTTTATATTATGCCTTTTTTGGTATGTTGTTATAATTACATCTAGGTCTTTAAAAGGTTATAAATAGAATTATTTTAATGTTTATGGGTCCAAGAATTGTAACTACATTTTGTGAACAAAAACTTAGGAAAAAATTATATGAGAGACTTTGCACTTATTATTATTAAGTAGAATGAAATTTTACGGTCAAGTTCTTAAATTTATAAAGAATTAAAGATTAATCCATTCAAGTAGAAAAGACAAATAATGCAAGTCTCTCAAAATAAGGTGTATGCAAGAGAATAAGGTCTTGACATATGATTTTTCGGAGTAATGATCCTGAGGAGGATGCACTAACCTGATGAGGTTTAGTGTTGAGGATCTGGTGGCAATGATAAAACTATAAGATTCAAATCTGACGTCTACTAACTGACATAGGTTGATATATAAGATTTTCACTAATGAATCAAGTGTGTAATTGAACATGTAATAACGGAAGTGGGAATAGATTGTATACCAACTGAAAGACCACTTTATGTTTGCAGTGGGTGATCCAAAGAATCCACTAAAAGACTGAAAGTAAATGAAAGTGAAAACAAATAATTGTCATGAGTCTGTTTAAAATTATGATAGGTTAGGATCACACTTGCATATTAAGTTTTTCATAAACACATACTGTGTTGTTTGCAGTAGGTAATCTTGGGTCATAGAGATACTTTAGCTTAAACTTACACATACTTTAGAATTGTTATGGATAAATTTAAGAAATGTAATAAATATGATAGTACTTTAACTGTTATCTTTTATCTGATTGTAATGTTCACACATTCACAGAGCTTCAATTATTACTTCCACTAGCCCGTACATGTGTAAACGTTACAGTGAAAAAGAAGAAATACAAGCAATATCAAGTTTTTCCAAACTGTTGAAATTTAAAAAGAAATGCTGAACAAGCTAAATTGTATCTGCAAGCACATCTTGATTTCCTCATTTTTCGCATAAAAGATTGTCAGGTATGATCTATACTTGTGAAATTGGATTTGTTGCTGGTCTTCTATAAGTCGATATATGAATATACCAGGTCATCTGGTTTATGCTATGTTGTTTTAAGCATTGGATATCCACTTTTTTTTAATCAGGTTCATGCACGCATATGTTATGTCATCTTTAAATTGTTGCATTTTTGGTTACTCCTGAATTGCAATATTTGCTCTTGTTGTATGCTTACAGGCTGCATGCAAAGAAGCAGCAGATCACTGTAAAGGAAAGGGAAAGAACGTCTCCAAATTAGCTCTACAGTATAGCTTGACAAACAAAGAATTTGCAACTGTTCTGGTTGGCATGAACTCTGCTAAGCAGGTTACTGATTTACAGTATGACTTGATGAATATTGTGGTTTTTGCTTATGATGAATGGACTTTAGGCTTCCCATATGTAGTTTCTTTGCCTTCTGATTTAAGTGTTTCCGAAACTCTCTTTTTTTCTGACTTATGATGGTAGTGAAGCAAATTCTGTTCATGATAGCGGAGCCCTACTAGATGTTCTTGTTCTTGATCTTCCGCTTCACAATTTCAGTCTCAGTGAGGTGATGAATTCCAAAAGAGAATCTAAACATTTTTGCAGTTTCTAGGATCTTAAAATTTTGTTTACGGAAATGAATTGTGATAATAAAGATAGATATAATGTCTGGTAGCCTTATTCAATGATTCTTGTGTATTAGTTAGCTTTTACTAGATCTCAAATTAGCTTGGATATTGTACATACACAAAAAGTTGCACATATCTTGTTGCCTTGTCTTGTTGTCAACTGTTGTTACTTCATACTTGTATGCATTCTTTATTTCTTAATATTGGTTATATTTGCAATCATGTTTATTTGTCAAACATTTAATTTCCCTTGCTCTGTATGACATTTCCTTTTTGGAGGATATACTTGCCTTTGAGTCTCTCTATTTATAATACATACTGCTCCAACAAATTTCCCAATTACACAGTCTTTAAGTTTTGATATTCTGCTTCAATATTGGCATTCATGATCCAACTACTAAGAATTTCAAGTTACGTACGTGATAAGAATACTATCTTTACAATTTTCAGTTTCTCAATTGACTGTAATCTTATATGCATGTGCATGAGAAACCACAACAGAAAATGCAATGAAAACCTTTCAGCTCAGTTAATTTTTTTGTGACTTTTGCGTGTGTTCTTGGATATCATAAGTTTCTCGCACCATTTGATTCAGACCATTGCTATTGCTTATTGTATGAAGAAGATGCAGGCAAGGTTTCGAATTATCAATCTAACAGAGGCTCTCTTGTCCTCGACAGGTTGAGGAGAACGTCGCTGCTGCTTTAGAACTTGAAAGCAGTGGGAAGGATGAGGAACTCTTGCAGGAGGTCGAGGCTATTCTACAGCCTGTCAAGAACCAGACATGGCCCAGTGGTATTCCACAAAAATAATATAATCCAATGTCTAGTGTCAGTTTCTAATAATGGAATTGTAAATGTGCATCTGTTGGGTAATTAACTGACGTAATGCAAATAAGGGTGCAAAGGGATATAAAATATCTCTCATATATATATTACATAGATATATTATTTAAATTAATTGTAATACATATATCTATATTTGTATCAATTTTTAAAGATTTGAACATATACTTTCCAAGTTTTAATGATATTTGTATCTATATTTATACTTCAAAAATAATTATGGATATGATAACACTTATATTCGTATCGTATTTGATTAGTTTACATCTTTAAATGCAAACCATTATACTACGTTTGGTACATTGGAATGAAAATAAATAGGAATGGAATGAACTCTGGAATAGAATTTGGAATGGAATAAAATAGAATAGATTTATTTTATATCTATGTTTGGTATGTCATAGAATTGTAGAATGGAATTGACAGATAATTCCTTTCCAATACTTGATACATAAGAACAGAATTAAAATGAAAATATAAATTTTAAAAGATTAAAAATTACATATTAACAAAAATATCTTGTCAATTTGAGAAAAAAATTAAAATATTTTTTTCCTATATACACTACAATATACTTATACACATAAATTAAAGTATTAGTATAGATAATTTTTTTCTAAATTAGCATTAACATAGATAATTCTTTTTAAATTATCATTAATAAAATATTCTTAATAAAATAAAATAAAATTGTAGGAAAAGAAGATAATAAAAAATATTAATATTCTTTGTAAAAAAAATACAGAAAAGGGATGATTGCGGAGAGATGATCATAGAGGAGGGACGACCGTAAAGGAAGAGGAACAACCACAGAGGAGGACACACGATGTTTTTAAAATGATTTCTAATGAAATGAGAATTAAATTCTTTACCTCTCGAGAAGGAATGAAATTCCCATGTTCAATGGAAATTTTATTTCTAAGGGAGTTTCATTTTCATACCTATTTCAAAAAAAAAATTGTACCAAACATCGAAATAAAATTCTCATTACATTTCATTTTGTAGATCTCGCAAATAGTGGTTCATTCACTTGAACATCAATTGTGTTGCACTCTTTTTCTATTTAAAAAAAAAAAAAACACTTCAACACCCAAAACAGATCACGAAAACCTCTTGAGAATGACATTTATCCTTTTCGAGCCCCTGATGATGGTTAATGCCAACACTTGATAGTATACCCAAGAAAAAATCATGAAGAACTCACTGGAATTCCGAGGCAGAACGTCAATTTAAGAATTGAGTTCTCTAGGGTTATCAATTGTAGATTCAATCATATAAAAATTCTTGATAATGGAAGATGGTAAAACCATGCGAAACCAATGTCTGAACATAAACATAATACAGTATAAAACTTTTATTGTATGTAAACATATATAATTCCACTACATGCGTCTAATATGCTACAATAATATCTTTACACAAAAAAATCGTATAAATATGGCATGCATCTTGCGAAACAGAGGCCTTTTGACTTTCATAAGATCTATACAAGGCAAGTGGGAAATTGTCCCAAACTATTCAGAAACATGTCGCCCTCTAAGTGATATCTAGCTTGTCACATCCCCGCAGCTTCAGAAACATTGGCGTCCAACCGTCCACGAGAAACTACTGGTAATTCCAAGAAGCAACATCAACAGCCTCAACTACAAACAGCGACATAGTAAAGTTGATCTTGCAGCAACGAAAAGGTACTATGTTGTAGTTGCTTAAAGTGAAGTCCGAGCCACTTCAATGTCGTTGCCATGTCCATAAATAAAGAAATCTGAGCAGTTCTTTCGGAAGCCACGACTGAAGGGGTTTCGATATCTACCTTCTGGACCTCTAAGATAAGCATATCTAGATGCATTTACCAGCTCATTTGTCGTAATGTTCTGTGCTATCTGTGTGCAAAACAGTTGTGATACTTGTAAAAAGCTGAGAACATAGTCTTGTACATCAAATCTTCGTTATAGTAGTTATTATAATTTATAATTCTGTGCAGGTTTACAAGTTCACTGTCATTACAAATATAACAATTCAAGATTTATTCCCACATTGTTTAGAAAAATAAGTAGATAAGACTAAATAAAAACCAAAATCAACTATCATATCAACTTCAATTTAAACATTTTAAGCTTAGTTGTTGGATTTGAGATTGCTATAAATCAATTAGACCTAAGTCGTTACAAATGTCATTAAAGTATGTATTTGTTAAAAATGTAGGAATTAAGTATTATACTCAAAGAAATGGGAACCATTTCTAAAATCATACATCGTTTCATTATAACTATAGATTCTAGTAAAGACGTCGGATATTCAAATAGAAGATATTATAACACCTCAAAATTTAATCTTTCATTGTTTATAAAAAGAAATAGTACTAAATAAAGATCAAAATTAACTACCATATCAACTTCAATTTAAACATTTTAACTCTGATTGTTAAGTTTGAGATTGTTATGAGCCAATCGTTACAATTAAATGATGCAACAAAACTTGACAAAAAGTTAATAGACACCTACTCCAATTGAGGTATGTCAATCAAAAAGTTTCAAGGAAAGATTATACGTTTAGCATTTTATCAAAACACTGAAAGTTTCCTAACTTTGAGATGATGATACATACCTGTGCAGTTTGTGCTATGGTCAAAGTTGTGGTTCCAGAAAGCAGGGCCACGTCCATGACTAAAAATGCAAAAGCACCAGGATTTTCTGCTATCACTTGATGAAACCAAGATTTAGAGAATAAAGGTTCTTGAAATACTGTCCATAGTCCTGTCATAATTTGAGGTTCATGTGACAAAGAAGTGGGATTTATACTGACAAGAAAGGAGGAAAACAGCCATCTCATTTGCTAAACATACTGACAAGAAAGGAGGAAAACAGCCATCTCATTTGCTAAACATACTTTGAAATGTAATGACAGCACCCATGAATAATGTCAATGTTCCCATGCAGGCCAAGATATAAAAGTCTCGCTTATTCCCCTGCAGATCCCAGAAATAACAAAATAAGTTCACACTTAGTTCAGCAGTAATTGCACAACTTTTATGTGTTACATACAAGGACTCTGCAGTAATACAATAATTTCAAACTTGACACTCTGAGTAAGTGACTCCTTCAAAACCCATATTTATTGTACCGGTTGACTTGCTGAAAAGAAAGATGAAAAGAGGACACTGTTATTGTGTCTAGTAGGGTTCCCACCTTTCCTACACAATTAGATATCCATGGACAATGATGATCAAACAACTCCACACATCGATTGCAAGTTGTGCAGTGTTTGGAGCGTACTGGCCTGATTATCTGAAGATTTGAGCACAAAGCACAAGTATCATTAAATCATTTGTAGATCTCAATTTTTTTAAGATATGTTTGTTGATATGAAGGCATCTTTTCCTGACCATAAGGATACAGATGGCACCATCATAGTAAATGTTAAGAGTAAATTATAAATTAACCTTGCAGGTGGAGCAGAGCTGATGCCAGTTTCCAGTCCAAATAGATGAATTATCAAGGTCAATGTTCAACAATGTATCCTGTCAAATAATGACCATGAGTAAGATAAAGTAGCAAGCAACACACAGTTGGCCTTTTGATTGCCTTTAATTATTTTTCTATTTATCTTTTGAACCTGGATATTTTACTAGGAACACGATTTTTCAAATGTAAAGCAATATGCTGAAGTGGTACTCATTTTACAGCCAAACTATTTCTTCTTTTCTTGCATGAAGCAAGAAAGACAATTATCTTTAGACCTAAAAGATGAGTTTAACTGCATTTATCTAACATGGTGCTGTCTATACTACT
This sequence comes from Posidonia australis, assembly GCA_024699735.1. NCBI lineage: Eukaryota > Viridiplantae > Streptophyta > Magnoliopsida > Alismatales > Posidoniaceae > Posidonia > Posidonia australis. The sequence goes on from JAMKQA010016970.1 coordinate 8,298, forward strand.
GTGGAAATCCCTCTATATGCATGTCAAAATTTCATGTATGACATGGATAAAAAATTGGCTTCAGGTGCGCAGCTGATTACCATTTTTCTATCATGAATCATGATGACCGACGAGATATAGATTTGCAAGTGTGTTTTTTAGAGTACCGCGATTCATGAGTGTTGACATTTTCTTCAGTTTCTTCTTTAAACTGGGATTTCTTATTGCAACTTCAAATAACTGAATAAATCAAACCGACTGTTAGAAAACATAATTAAGGATAGTGATATAAAAAAATGTCAACTTCCATTAAGGGCACTGTAAGGCCATCTTAATAACAAAAAAGGGTAATTATTATGAACATAGGGCACACTATAATGTAAAGAGATACATTCAATACTAGTTTTCGGTTGGGAGATAATACATACTTCTACATCTGCACCTCTTGGGGAATGCCTAGTTCGTGACTTGGTGTAACCTGGATCCTTGCTGTAGTAAAACAATTTAAAAATGACACCAAAGTTTAGATGCCTGCCAAAATCCCATTATATTGTGGTAAATGTTTTTTGCTTTTTTTTTTAGAACCTGTAGATTAGAAAGTTAAGTCCCCACAAGCAAGACAAATATGATCAATTCTTTCCTTCACGGTACACTTTTAATCCTTTCTCAGTCTTCCATTTTTAAAAAAAACAAAACAAAATATATCTTGTAGCAAATAATGTGAAAAGTCCCATGCCTTAAATTACTATATTTAAGGACAGATCATTCTTGTTTGTTATCATATATGTTTTGATTATGTTGTTGCTTCTTAAAGATAATTATGGAATATAGGCAACAACTACAAGCCTTAGTTTTTCACTATCAAGGTATATCAGAGGAAGACATTCATGTCTGAAGAAATCTTGGGAACATAAACACCAAGTATTTCTAGGAGTACAATATAGTCTTTACTCAAAAAATCAACATAATGTGCGTCTGAAAATTAGTACATATTTCTGTCCAGTATCATCTTTAAAGCTTTTCACAGTGAATGTTAATTCATGTAAGCCAACGCTAGCTGAAAAAAGTCTAAAAGACCACAGATATTGAAATAACTAGAGATTTTACTACTCAGAATCCAAATGGTTGAGATTTACAGGATTGGATCTCTCCAATTCACCACAAATTTAAGAGCATCTGAATCCAATTGCGCTATTAGGAAGGGAGTGTCTTTACAATTCTACAATGACAAAACTTGAAATTTAAACTACTTAAGTTGCTCATATCAACCAGGCTAGCTCCATGAATAAAGAAGCCAGAGCATTCTAATCTATTGGTATAGAAAAATGCTAGTTGTACACAATCTGTTCTACAAACACTCATAACTTTTACTAGAGAAAATTTAATTCAGAAGTCAACTATAATATCAAAACTACTAATACAGCACAACAGTGATGGTCTGATAATCACCAACTAAGCAAAAAACAAAGCTACTAAAACAACTAAATGCTCTTAAAAGAATGAGTGGTAAACTAAATTACCTGCTGCACCTATAGAACATTAATAGAGAACCAAATGCAAGAGAAAAGCCTGCACATGTCCAAAGTCCAACAACAGCAGTGACCTTTGGAAGATTGGGTGCTGGGAGTTACAAAAATAACGAAGTTAACCTTCGTTAAGATTTCTTAATCCATTCAACCAACAAAGAAACTCAACAACATAATAACAATTCCTACCAGATAACACAGAGTTAATGAAAAGAACCGTAAGGACAACTATCAGAACCAAAAGAACAGGAGCGTATCCAATCCTTTTCATCCTTCCAAGAGAAAAGTTATTTTCCCAGCACCTGCCATGTGCCTCCATTGCGTTTGACTGATTACAATACATGTTAATAACATACACGTCGTTAGAACTTAGAATATATTGGGAACTGGGAAGTGTGCTCAAATATTCTTCCTCAAGCTTTAAGAAAACATGGAACATTCAAACCATCCCAAGTGCACCAGCCAACTTTTCCTTTAGTCAGTTCTCGGAATAATTTATCAGTACCTGATATTTTGAACTAGAGACTGCCAATCCCTTAAAATCTACCCTAAGTATTGCTGGATTGTATAGCATAGTCTTTTCTTCAAATGATCATAGAAACATTCAAAATTTAATTAGAGCACATTTAACACAGAGTGGACCAGTAATTATTATCTGCACAGAAATGCCAAATGCAGAATAGTGCAATAAATTCCAGCAATCACTACTAATCAGCAAGGGAACTGTCCCCACCAGACAACAGGCAACTGACTACAGCTCAAACATCATTCTTCACACATCATGTTGGACATAATAGAATCAGTATTACACTTGGTGAAAATCTTCCTCTAACATGCATTTGAAAATGTGCTTGGTAATTTAAATGGAATACAAGAAGGTAGAAAAGTTATAGATGAAAATAGAGAGAGAAACATAATACATTGCTGATGTTATATTCTCTTAATTTCCTTTTCAAAATTCCCTTTTAAAGAAGAGCAAGTAGATTAGGTAAGCATGAAATCCCTTTTGACACATTGTAGAGAAAAGTGATCTAAATTGCATAAAATGAAATCAAAGAGTACAAAGCATATATATAGACTTAGTAGGATATATAGATCCATAATAGACCTGTCAATCAAGTTGTATCATGTATAAAGATGTTCATTATATGTCTATGTCAAACCCAAACACGATTCATTTAACTATCGTATACTAAATAGTAAATCCAAACACGAATTGTTTATTGACGTGTATACACGACACAATCCATTAAGTACACGTTTAGATTTACCATGTCATTTTGATACAACAATGATCTAATTGACACAAGCACACATTTACACGTTTATTACATGATTACACATTTAATACACGTCTACATGTTTTATACACATTTACGTGTTTTGTACTCAATTAGTATAATAATATTAAATAACAACCTCAATTAGTATAGTAAGGTTAGATAACTACAAGTATATTAAGGTTAAATCTATTAGAATAATGTTACGTGTACTTGATGAATGCTAAACTAGTAGTCATATACTATAGACACAATTAAGTAACATATATCTATCAAGTACTTATTAGGTTTTTCATCATAGACATGAAAATGATCCGTTTAATAATCATGTCTAGTAAGTAAACACGATAAGTACATGAGATATGATAAGATTAAACCCAAACAAGGTTATAACATATCGTGTTTATATCGTTTTATCGTGTCATGTTAGAATTTAATCCACAAGATCCATTAACCCATCGAATTATTAACTAATAATACAATTAACTCTGACACTCCTCCTTAAGTTGGAGCATATATATTTATCGTGCTCAGTTTGTTACAAAATAATGAAAAACGTTAAGGCTTTAAGGCCTTAATGAAAATGTCTGCAGTATGATCATCATTTCTTGCAAATGGTGTACAAATCTTTCCATTCATCAAAACCTTACAAATAAAGTGACAATCAACTTTCGCATACTTTGTGTACTCATAAAACAATGGATTACTTATTATTTTTATGAATATTTAATTATCACAGAACATAGTCATAGGATCATTATAGGAAACACCAAGATCTTCAAGAAGAATTTTTAACCACATCAGTTACCCAGTGGTATACACCATAGTCCTATATTCAACCTCAACATTAAATCGTAACACCACATTTTATTTCTTACTCCTCCAAGATACAAAATTACTTCTATCAAAAGTAATAATAACTAGTAGTAGATCAGATCTAAAACTAGCATAGCCAACACTATAATATGCAACAATGTTTAAATGACCATGATTGCGATATATCGTCCCTTTGTCACAAGAATTCTTCACACAGCGAAAAATACAAAGAACAACTTTCCAATGACATTTTGGGATTCTCCATAAATTAATTAACTATACTAACAACAACGGCAAAACCTGACCTATTGACTATGAGATAAATCAAATTTTCAACTAGACATCTATACCTCTTTTTATTAACAAAATCCATAAATAGAAAAGTATTCTTGACATCTAATTGAAAATTTGGCCAAAACTTTGTAATTGAAACAAAAACTCGAATAGAACTAATGCAGACGATAGAAAAAAAAAAGTCTCGAAGAAGTCTACACCATACATCAATGTAAATCCTTTGACAACAAGACGAATCTTAAACTTATCAACTATCCCATCTGACTTACAATTTACTATAAACACTCATCTATAAGCAACAACATCTGCACCTGTAAGAGGATCTATTAACTCCCATGTCCCTTCACAAATAAAAGCAGACATTTGTTCTTGCTTTGCACGATAACAAGTAGGATTTGTATTGGCCTCTTCGTACGTCCTAGGAATTGACAAAGAAGACAAAGAAAGAGCAAAGAGGCGAATAGAAGAGGAAACATTATCAAAGGAAACATGCTTGGAGATAAGATGTTGAATAGCAACAGAAAAATTCTCAAAACTTTCATCTAAGGTGGTGGAACGCATAAGATTGGTGATTACGATTATGTCTAAAGTAAACCTACAAAGGAATATAAAGAAGAACCAGTGAAATAGGAGCAATGACTACACTTGGAACAACTAGTGCATTAGGAGTAATAGGTATAGGAAGAGGAATAACAAAAATATCTAAAGTAAGATCATTAACCTAAAAAGACAAATAAAGCATATCCTCAAAAAAGGTATTATCAACACTCACATATTGTCTACGAGTGATAGGATCATAACAACGATAATCTTTTTGAGTGTGATAACACACTTAAATATGCACTTTACTACATGAGGAGACAATTTATCTAAGCCTATCCCTAAAACATACGTAAAAGAAGTACAACCAAATATACGAGTAACACAAAATAAGATAGCATCGTAAGACATGCAACTAATAGGAATATAGTTACTAATAATAGGAGAAGGCATCCAATAAGAACAACATAACCTCAATAAAGTTTAGGAACATGTGGATAAAATATTAAAGTATGGACAACATCCAAAATATGACATACTTTTCTCTCAACTACACTATTTTATTTGAGAAATATGAGGACATAATGTTTGGTGTATAATGTCAATAGGAGAACAAATATTTGTAAATTCTTTAGACAAATTCTAAGGCATTATCAGTTTGAAAACAACAAACATAAGAAAATTGATATTTTATTTTATTATAAAATTTTGGAAGTACAAAAGGAACTTGAGATCTATCTTTAAAAAGGTAGATCAAAGTCGTTCTAGAATAATCATTCACAAATATAATAAAATAACAAAAACCAAATATAGATTGAAATTAACAAAGCCCCCAAACATCACGATGACTAACTCAAACAGTGAAAAAACACGGTTTAACTCTATATGAGAAAGACAATCTATGATATTTACCCAACCGATGAGCTTCACACTTAAATGATGACATCGATGAGTTAACTGATACAATCTTCTTAAGCTTTGCAACACACAGATGACCCAAATGAAGGCATCACTAAAGAAGAGACACCTATAATGATAATACATGAATATTAGAAGACAGGACATCTAAGTAATACGTTCCACCAGTCTCATACCCCCACCAATCCTTTTCATCATTTAGAGATCCTAAAACACACAATGAGTAGAAAAAAAAAGTTACACACTAATTAAGAACTTTGGTAATTTTTCTGATAGATAATAAATTAATTGGAAAATAAGGGACAAAAATTCAAAAGTCGGGGTAAAAGAGTAAACCATCCCTGTATCATAGAAAAGGAAACTAGAACCATTTGCAATAATGATAGGTAGATGAACAAAAGAAGTATTAAGCAAGGAAAATAAAGAGTGTTGTAAATATGTCTTGAATTATGTTGTTTGTTTAGGATTAGTTTGGTCATTTGACCATTTAGGTGTCCTAGTATTTAAGTAGGCTAAGGCACAGATTATGTAACCTCTTTTGCATTCGTGTAACCCTGTTTTGTCTCCCAAGGAATAGAGAGAACTCCTCCCTCTTCTCTCCAGGCTAGGGTTTCATGTGAGGTTCTCTGTAGGAGGAGCTTTGGGTGCTTGCATGGTGGATTGACCATTCGATTTCTTCTTCTCCACTCGGCACAACAAGTGGTACCAGAGCCAAGGTTGGAAGGAGAAGGAGAAAAGGGATTTGTGTTTTGTGTTTTTTTTTTGGGAAAGAAAAGGGATGTGTGTTTTGTGTTTTTTGTTTTGGGGAAGAAAATGGGAGGTGCATTGGTTAGAGTGAAAACCCTAGATCAAGTGGAGGAGGACGTGCACGTGCACAGCCCGCGCGCAGACCCGCGCGTCAGTCCTCCCAGCCCGCGCGCCAGTCCTCCCAACCCGCGCGCCAGTCCTTCCCAGCACGCCCGCGCGCAGACCAGCGCCTGCCCGTGCACCAGCACAGCCC